>JAGTTH010001814.1:0-220256 GCA_022606485.1 Agraylea sexmaculata
TATATATATATAAAATTTAAGAAAACACATAGTATTTCATTTAATTTATTACCGAAAATACGCTGTAGACATCTGTTGAATTTTATACAAAATATTCATTTCTTTGAATATTACATGAATAAATTATGCCAATTAAAGTAATTCCCTTTATATAAATTCAATCGATTCCTGTCTGCGTTGTATTGTAGTATAATGAATAGTATTAAGTTGAAAACTAAGTAATGAATGCTATTAGTTATTCAGCTTGTCCATAATATTGGCCACTGGCAATACAGGTTAATAAATAAATCCTTAACAAGCACACAACCTGAATGCAAATTATAATAATCTTGTAACATCCAGAGCGGAAACAAGTCCTGTATCAAGTCGTTAACAAACTAATAAATCAAACAGAATACATGTAACTGGGTGATTTTTTTAAAATCAATTTTAGACGACCCAGTGAACTTAGTAGTGTGATTGTGACCCGAGGGAAGAAAGTACTCGTATATCTTGATAGATCTCATCCCTTGTGCTACTGGACTTGACTCACCACCCCTCCTATTTATAACTGACCTGCCCAACTTTCATCCCCTTGAGCAGGTTCACATCTTTGCACTTCACACTATTTTGCATCTCAATATATAATTTGAAAGAAGACTATCTGCTGAATTCTATATGATCGCCATATTAAATTTATACAGTACAGATGAAGAGATTTGATGGAAATAAGCAGGAAATTTTTAAATGAATGTGGAAGTTTGTGTTCAATCCCCTTACATGCTTTGTAAGAAACTCTATTAAAACCTGCTCGGACATTAAATTGTAAAAAAAAACAAAAAAAAGTGTAAAAGTAACAAGGGGGTTTACTAATTCAAAATATATTTCTTACTAATTAATACATATGAAGCGCTTAGAATCATTAAAAAAATACCTGAATATAAACAAATTCTAACGTATGAATCAAACATATTCTCTCGTTTAAAAAGCTTTCAAATTATTTATATTAATTACTCGTCTCATCTCAATACTGAAATAAATAAATAAAAGCACAACTCAATAAAATATATTTTAGATTGCCGTGATTGGTTGCACTCCAAATTATCAATTGATTTATTTTGCCTCTGTACACAAGAAATTAATATTAGAAAATAATTGAATACGGCTTAAATATTCAAAATCAAAAGTTTCTTCCCAAATCCAGTTTATTTTTTTAAACATAATAATAATTATATTGATTTTAATGGATTCTCTTTCATCTAAAATGAATTATTTGTTTAAATATAATATATACATGTGTGTTATTTATTTAATTTTTCTCTATTTTAAAAGTTATGATTCCAACGAATAATTACTTTTTTTTTATCTTTTTTATTTTTAATTTTTACCAAATAGATTTCATTTAGAACTTTATCTTCGCACCCATTAAATTCTACATAAAATAGTTTGTCTAAGTATAACATAACATAAAAAAAATATTGAGAATAAAGTATGTATGAGGATTCTTCAAAGTGATAAACAGTTATTCCTTTTTTTAATTTTAATTACTATATACAGTCCAGGAAATCAGAGTAAACTTGGAGTAACTACAGGAATTTTATTATTACCAGTCACAAAAGTCGAAAAATTAAAAGTGAATATTGAGACAATTAAATTAAAATAAATGTGTTACTAATTATTATATAATCTTTTTGTGTATTTTTCACAATAAGAGGTATTTTTTCACATCTCCACTGGTTCCACAAGTGCAAAATGATCTTTATGGGAAATCTCATATAAATGTGTAATGTAATGTAAATATAAATGTAATATGCAAAGTAACAAGGTATTTATTCAAGTCGAATGGGAGGTAGATAAAGGTCGTAATTCATTTTTATTAAGCTTCCTATTAAATTTATGATTTTCACTTTGTATTTGTATTTATTCCATCGATGTGAACCATTGAACACCGGCTATTCGTTATTATATTAAATTACAAGCTATTATCATTTTTCATAAGCAAAAACCCAATGTACATTAAATTATAAAATAAAAAATAGCATTTCTCATTTTATAATATTCATTGCGGTGTGTGTTTACGGCGTTTTCTTTGATAAAAAAATATATTTAGCTATAAAAAATGCGAACTAATTCTCGTCCTTCTCCTCTTTTTTTAATATTTTTACGATGCCGTAAACTTGTGCCCGAAAAACGTTTACAAATAAATCTGTTACACAAAATGAAATGAAAACTCATAAAAAGCTATCGCGTATCAAATTTAATATCGTGAAAAACTGAGATTTCACCGTCGAGATAAAGCAAAATGTGCTACCATTTATAAAAGGAAAGAATCTAAAAACTAATATATCAGTCGAGTGTATTTAACATATTATATTATTAAATAGAAAATGTTTTAAACTTCTTCTTAATATTAAATGAAAATTATTTTATTTCTAATTGCGTAATTATATAATTCATTGTCACAAAAAATAATGGGTGAAGTAAGTAGATTTATTATTTTTTTCGTGAGTATTCTATAGATTTATTTATTTTTTGATAAATTATTATGTACGTGTTCTTTTTTAATTCGTTTTATGAAACCACTTGTCAGATTTCGTAGAATTTTTTTTCTGGCATTTTGTTTGCCAATTGAAGTAAATTTTCCACTATATATTAAGAAAGAAGACTTTTCTCATTTTTATTCAATTCTCATTCCAATTCAATTAAAAAAAATTTAATACATTAGCTCGACTCGAATTTTTTTAAATTTACCATTATACATACATAAGAAAGAAAGAGTGGAAAATAATTTGCTTGGAAACCAAAAAACATGAACATGAACTGAATGTATTTTGTAATATCTGCATTGAAATTTTAACTTACAAAAAAAAATGTTTGCTTAATCTAAAAGTCTAAAGTCTCTAGAGATGATGCAAAAGGTTATCAGATGATAAAAATAAATTTTCTTATTTTTTTTTCAATAAATTTACATTCGACGAAACATCCCATAAAAGTAGTATGTACACGGGGACGGGTTCGCGGAATTTTCATGTAATAAATTTATATCGCAATAAAATTGAGTTATGAAGGTTATACGGCGTTTTCCTATTTCGCAGTGTTTCATACAAAATATCTGAATTTATTTGTGTTTTATTCTCTTTTTCCTCGGTTATACAGCCATAAAGTCAGATAGAATTCTTGTTGTTAAGGGCAACCAAGGAACGAGATGCTTCACAACTGCATTTTGTATGAGATCGCTTTTGCCAATTGCATTTTAAACCTTTACTTCCACATAAACGCTATCGAATCGATCAAATTACTTATATATATATATTGTCTTACGAATTGTTATATTAAAAATATTTAAAAAAATCTTCTATGTATAAAATTGGGATTTGACCTTCAATTTATTTTATACCATATCGTCGGCTTTCTTTGCAGACTACGTAAGTTCCTTTTGCACAAAATTTGCAAAAAGACACAAAAAACTTATTTAAGCTGAAATAATATTATATCGTTATGATACAGATGATATTTGATAAATAATATTAACCAATTTTTTTCTGGACTAAAGAATATTTCCAATACATCTAGATGGCATTAAAATAAAATATTTTGGAGTAACGCAGTCTGCAAAGAAAGCCGCCAATATTCTATTGCTTTGCCCAACATTTATTAAATTTTTGTTTCCCTAGATTACAAGAATGTAATTTTTTATTTTTATAATTTAACGTGTTTTAACAGTGTGGTCTTTTAATACTGGTCCGGTTTCCTCAAACAGTGAGCTTCTTTACTTTCGAGTTATTTGTTGTATTTTTGATAAATGACTCAAGTTTTCAGTAGTTTAATGGCTTAAAAATTAGTTTTATGAAGAGACTATGAAATCAAGGGTTTATATATATAAAAACAGTTTATTAAAAGTATCCATAATACGTAATTATTCACCCATTCTATTTATAAATAATCAATGAAAAAATGTCCTGATTGGATCTTGTTCAGAATTACTATACAATGATAGTATGTTAACATTAGGCAAGCTTGGGTTATACATTAGTTGTATAAAAAAAATTAATATTATAAAAATATTAAAATTAAAATAATAATTTATAAATCTCCCATTTCTATGCCGTAACTCAAATATGATATTGAGTCTAAACGAGGCAAATTAATAATAGCATCCTCTGAGTTTGTGTGTGTATTATTAATAAATGAATACATCGTTCAGAGTGGCAAGTAATGTATTATATAATATAATGTGTTGTTTCCTTTGAAAATTATTCGCGAAGTGTTTTTCTTCAGCTACTTGTTCAAAGAGCACTGCAATAACAGTAGAATGAGAATAAGAGAAGTGAAATGGGATGAGTAAGGAAGAAGACTAAGTTCAGGTCGGCGACCCTCTGTAAAAGGGGTGGTTTGTACTGAATACAAGAGGGCGGATGAAGAGTTCAAACTTCAACCCCTGTAAGCTTTGAACCCTATATTTTTGACGTCTGTAAATTCCCTAATCGACATTCATAGCACTCTTGACTGATGCGAGCTCATTTCATACAGTATATTTGCCTAAATATAATATTAACGAGACAAGAATAGTCAATCAAGACAATCTCCTTGTAAATTACTATACGTCTTTATTATAATATTATGTATATGTCGATTTTGTACGAATCAGTGCAGAAGAATTAATAATTTTATATAATTACTAAGAGACAAACAACATGTATAATCAATCCAAGAAATTTGATTTGAACGAGAAGAATTAATTAAATTATATAAAAATTACAAGCCTTAGTTTAGGCCATTTCAATTTAATATATTTTTTTCACAAATTTCTATGATAATTATCATAAAGAAAATCAGCTGCAATTTCTGCCATTTTAAAAAAGATTTTATTGAGAAAATGTCATTTTTTTGGTCATACCACAAACCATAATATCAGTATATTAACTTATGATATGAATAATCACATTCGTTTGTTGTAAGTTGATTCGCATTTCATATATATATATCATATACACACACACACACACACACACACACACACACATATATATATATATATATATATATATATATATATATATATATATATATATATATATATATATATATATATATATATAAACGTTATAGGATTCATTAAACGCCAATAGTACGTAAGCAAGAACATAACTGGCACACACGGTCAGCAACAGACATTATAACAACATAGTGTTTACAATTAGGTGTTGTTGATGTGTGTGTGTGTATATATATTCCTATTTTATTATTGTGTGGAAACTTGTTTTATGTATTGGAATACTGCACGGGTTAAATTTATTATATTACATGTAAATATTGCGTTGGATCGCACAACTCAAAGGCTAAATCAAAAGCCTTTTGTGGTTAGTAGGTCTATTTACAGTTCGGAATGTCCTGTACAAATATAAGAAACAAAGATTATATAAAAATTGAAATCGACTCCACGGAGTCTATTAACGGGAGTACTTGAATCAAATTATTTCATGTTAAGATTTTTTATTTAATTTTGGTCTAAAATAATATAATAAATTCCTCTTGAAACAATTTTCAATTTTTTAATAAAGTTATATTTGATTAGATATCCAATATGCTTATTAAAAATATTTTAAGGTTGTTGTAAAATTCCTCGGATGTTTTTTCCTCGTCCTCCATATATTAAATATTTATGGAAAGTTCGTATTTTTCATTTTGGCCCGAATGAAATGGTAACGAGATTTCGTTGGAGAACAATGGCCTGTTTCTTATATCTTTATTTATTGAAAGGTCGTCTGATTTATAATGTTGGTTGCGATTGTCAGATTTACTGCGGCTTTGCACATAAAAAGGAATACTTCTTTTAATATACTATTCAATATTTAAACCAGTACATCGTTTATACCATAAACTATATGAGCTTTTAAGGTATAAAGATAATTCTACAATGTATGATGGAGACAATGTTTGCTTTGAATGATAATATTCACATTGTATGCCTTGTCTCTTATGTTTGTAGAGAAAATATCATAGGCGAACTAACTTACCCCAGTTCGCTGTGATTGGTTATATTTTAACTTAATATACAACCTTTGTTAAGTAAGCTCGCCTCTAGGCATATTTAGTGTTTGACATTTTCTTTAAAAATATAGGATTTTCTATAATTTCCATTTCAAAAATTCCGTCATTAATTTTTTTTTATAATAAACATATAATAATAAATATTTTATATTAAAATCGTTATCCAAAAAAAATATTTTTGATGTTATAAAGAATGCATAAGACAACATGAAAAAATATACATGCCCAGAGATGTGCCAAAGTCAAACGAATATTGTAGTAACTTCATATGGGTGCATTAATTAATTATCATAATAGAATAATATAATATTCGTTTGATCTTGGTACATCTCTGCATATACATATGTACCTATTTGTTATTGGAATTACTCTTCTTACGCTCAATTCACAACTAGTTCACCAAAATTGGTCTCATTAAGTCGCATATAAACAAATCATGCTTTTTTGGTATGCATACACATTTTTGGTATCATATATTATTTATAACATCATTGGTTTAAACTTAAAATGTATGATAAATAAATTCACAAGGCTTATATTATTAGTCCTAAATATATTCTCTTTATTTTAATTCTGTTTTTAATGGTTTGCTCTGTCAAAAAAAATTAAAATAAGGTTTTTGAATGATTTATTAAGAAGGTATTTTTGGTTAAGTAACATTGTCCAAGGGAAATAAAATCCCTTTGGCAAGATAAATATTCTACATTTGTATTCCGTCTACGTTGAGTCATTCTATTCTGTGCCAAATTTACATATTATGCGTGACACTCAATATTGATCATAATATTAATTTTTATATAAATAATATTATAATAACTGGAAAAAAAACAGTTCTCAATGTTATTATTTATATGCGCTCCTTTTTTATTTATTCAACAGTGATTGATCGTGTTATTTGTTTCCTTGTCTAAAGCACACATGTATAATTTATGTTTGTAAACTTTTTCATTACCAGTTTCGAAAATATTATTTTTCGATCAATGAAATTCAACACCATTTGTCAAAAAAAAATAATTTACCGTACATATTTTTAGATGAATATTTCACTTTGTTCTGTTCTTCAAAGTGGAAAGTATAATTGACAAAAGGGAACATCACTTTCAGTCGGTTGATTCACTAATCATCTATATTTGGAAACCTAAACATACTGTTTTTTTAATAATATAAATGTTTTGTATGGAAAGTTTCATGAGATTGGGAATCCTGTGGGGTTTTCCTTCAGGATGAAGTTTTTTTGCTGACCACCTGTTCATTGAGTGGTTTTTTGAAGGTGAAAACACCTGAAAGTGTCATTTATATTCTCAAGTTACCATTAAATATAAATATTAATCAACTAAATTCCATTAAAATATCGATTATGGAATATTTTAAGATGATTAAAATAATTTTCCTGTTAAAAAGATTTTGCGATATGAAAACCAAGGGAACATGCTTTATAAATTTACAATTAATCGAGTATTTTAATATTAGCTGTACATTTTGAGAGCCTTTGCTTAATGAGACATCGTCATAGTTTCTCAAAATGCACAGTTAATTTTTAATAAATTATTTATAAACACTTTTGGAAGATTCTTTGAACAATTTGATATAAATAAATTTAAAAAAATAAATAAAATACCTATTCTCTTATAAAACTACCCAAAAGAATATTAAATATATTTTCATATCTATAATGCCAACAAATAAATTTTCATGGTGGTTAGGTTAGGTGAATTTCAACGCAAAAATAAAAATATATTTTATAGATTTGTATAAATTATCAAATCATTTAATCGTATTGAAGAAATTGTATTATTTGTAATTTTCTCCCGTTAGTATTCTATCTTTTGTATTCCTTTTCATCGTTTTTTCGTCGATAACTTCCATTCACACTTTAAAAACGTATGAATATCGGATATTCTCGAAATTCAATAGATCGACAACCATTAAATTCGGTGCCTTTATAATATTTCAAGCGATATCAATACGCAAATAATATCATTTTGAGTTGGATGTTTATTTCCCAAGCTGAATTCAGCATATTTTTGTATATTTCTTATCGCGTTAGCGAAATTTAATTACACAAATTAAAACTTTAACGAAGTCGTTTGTAGACGATAAGACTTTAAAACAAGATCATTAAAACACGAAGTACATAATGGGATTCTTTATGAATTTATGATGGAAACTACTCACGAACAATACACTTAGTTTGAAAGGAGAGCTTATGGAGGTTTTATGTATTTGCAGTAAAACAAACAGAAATGATAAATATTATATACAGAAGATATCTCATTGTGAGGGAAGTACTCTACAATAAATACAAATATTGTACGTGACTTCAACAAACACAACCGTTCTTTTCTCTTTGACTTTCTTCACTTTATTGCTTCAAACTTGAATTACTTTTTTTACGTCACTATAAAATATTTTCGATTCAACAATAGAGTATATAAAATGGAATTCATTTAAACAGAAGTATATTTTTAATATATGTATGATTGATTTCATTGAAATAATAATACATATACAGAGTGGACTTGAATTTAATTGCAATAATATTTCAGGGGGTAGCAAGATATATGTGATTTTTTTATTGTTTCGCAAATATAAGCTAAAAAAATATAAAATATTTTTATTATTAATTAAGTAATTAAATAATTATTAAAAATATTAATAGTGCTTTCGGAATCGAGTTTGGGCCCTCATCTTGGAATCAGCTGTTTCTCTGTAAGTACTTGAAGTGATTGTCGCGTGTGTATTGTGTTAAAGACGTAATTATTATTTTTATTCAATAATAAACATATTTGTACTAAAAAATATTTAAATTTTTTTTCGCTAATATTTGCAATACTCTACAACCCCCTAAAATATTCTTAGTTAATTCAAGTCCACAAGCGATAAGCGATATATAGGAAAAAATTAAATTTCGACGATATACAACATGTGCTTAATAAAACTTCATATATTTTAAACGCTTTCATCTAATGCCAACATTACCATAAATAAAATGATTGAAAACGGGTCAAATTATTACAGACTAACGAACTACGCAAATTGTTAGTGTTGCCGTACGATATTAACATCATATACACACTCAATAATAATAAACAAAAATTTTAACTCTTATAATATTTTTTTATAAGAAATAACAGCCGTATTCATTTAAATACACACATGATAGTGTCTATAGTTCTGTCACTCTTACTTGAGTAAAGGATCTGTCAAAGTGGAGAATTCCAACTGTCACCGTCAAATTCTATTATTCCAGCTGTCGAAATCCAGTAAGCCATCTGTCACACTGACAGTGACACCTGTAATTCTTCAGTTTGACAGATCCTTTACTTCAAAGCCATAGAAACTATCATGTATGCATTTTAGTGAATACCGCTGTAAATAATTTTCCCGTTTAAATTATTTGTGTTGGTATTACATGCAAGCCTTTCAAATATTTGAAGTTAATTTAATGTTGTATTTGTAAATGTGGAATAAAATCTACTTAGTGTGTAATTAAAATTTCGTCATCATTATATTTATTTAAGTATTTTGTCATTGCGTGTATCGCTCTAATATGAATACGGTTAATTGTAAGCTCGAGATATAAAATCTCACACTTATGAATGATATCCGAGGGAAATAAATAGCGCATATAAGAAATTAAGAGTCGAAACGGAGAGTGTGGGCAAGAATAAGATATAAATTGAGATGTTTTGTATGTAAAAACGATGTAGGCGATGCAAGTAACGGTTGGTCGTTTGTCAGCGAAACGGCGCATTAAAGCTGATATATTGTATGATATTTTACATCATATCCTTTCCTATATGCCTACAAATATAAATACCATTTCAATGAATATGAATTATTACAAAAAAACCTCGTGAAAATATAAAGATTTCTAGCCATGTTCGGGGAAAAACCGGCGCGCGCCTCTTATTATTTAAATTTATGTATCCTTTAAAGTCTACAATATCAAAAATGTTTAATATCCTTTATTTATTCTGTATAAAATACAGTTACAATACTGTTTTGAGATACTTATATTTGGATTAATAAATACGTTCCAATATCAGGTTTGATTTCCTGGAATGTAAGGTGAATATGTTTTGTAATAGTTTAACAGATTACTAATAGGTCAAATATAAAAATCTAGTAAAATACCTTTATATAACATTTATCTAAATTTAAGATAAACTGCTAATATCTAACAATTGGGTCGATAATTTATGACGTTATTTCATAATATTTAGGATGGATTATCCAGACATAAGACTGTTATATTGACCGATTATCCGGATTATAATATCAATAAATGGTATAAATAAAATATTTAAAAAAAGCAATTTTCAATGTTGGTATGAAGAAAACGTCAAAAAAGTTTTCCGAAATGTTCGTTTTATAAATATTATTTGTAGAGTAAATGTCAGACTGTACTTGGACACACTAAAAAACGATAACGATATAAGTTTTACATTTACTCTGCACATTCATTAAAAATAGACAAACATTAGTTTTATAAGGTAGATAAAATTGACAATTGAGAATATTTTAAGGGTATCATAAAAATATAGCAATAAATTGTTAAATATATATATTTGATTTATCATATTTATTTCAAATAAAAATAATAAGCCGCTGTTAATCTAAAATAAGAATGATTTTAGTTTAAACCCATGCTTATACCCAAGTTGCGAAATTATTTAAATAAATTAAGTGCAAAACACTTGAAGTTTAAAAAGAAACATTAAAATGGCGTCTTTGATGTTTTATTCCATACATTATAAAATGTTTCATGTGGCAGTTTGTAATCTCTCATACAAAATGTTTACTTTGCGAATATCTACATATATTCTAAACAAAGTTGAAACTGCTACGCGACGCTTATAAATTCAATATTATATAAACTGATGTTTTACAAATGAATAATACTAAATGGTATAATAACTCAGAGTTAATTGTGTAGCCGATTGTATAGCTTCGTTGGAAAACTCCTTCGAAAGTGCTCATAGAAAAGTCATTAAAAATTCCCAACTTGGGGTAGTATTCAAGTGAAAAGTTTACTAATATTACCTTCGACGAAGACTTTAAAAAGAACTAAGCCATTTCAGGTAAAATAGACCTTAAATCATACATACACAGGGGATACATTCCCTTTATAGTGTTTATTTTAATTCAGCCTTAATATTAGAGTTGTTTTAGTGGAAGATTGATTAATAATACTATCCTTGTTGCAGATTGGATGGAATTAAGCTTGCGATAATATTTAGTTTAATTTTGATAACGTTTACTTTTAGATGGAAATTCAGAGACTGTTTGCATTTCATTACACTGTTATAGTAGAACTTCAAATATGTTATTTTATATATGAAATATATAAACAACATCTAATCTCCATAAAAGATGGACTTGAACTAACTAAGAATATTTTGGGGGTGGTAAGGTATCGCAAAAATTAGTGAAAAAATATGAAAAATAAAAAGTTAAAAATATTTCCTGCTTTTAATCGTCATATTGGAATCAGCTGTTTCTGTTAAAAACGCAGTAGTGGCTGTTGCTATGTGTTGTGTCTGTTTAATATGTAATTAATATTTAATGTTTAATATGTAATCGAAAAATGTATTTAATATTTTTTCGCCAATATTTGCGAAACTCTACAGCCCCCCCAAAATATTATTTAAAAAAATATATTTCGCTTATATATATTTGCAATACCGTACCACCCTTTAAAATATTCACATTCGTCATTTTAAGTCCACTCTGTATAAACTTATACCCAGTTTTATGAAATTATTAAATATTATTTTTTTATCTTCAATTGATATTAATAAATATAAAAAAAATACATTTAATATTTTTTTCACAAGACGAAGATAATTAAAAAATAACATTTCGCATAAAAAAATATGTTCTCATATTGAGAAGTGATTTTTTACAGAAAATGCGCAATAATTAAATAAATAACAATATGAGAAAAAGTAAAAGTAAAAAACGTAATATCTCCACTCATAATACTAATAATAGGAATCGTCGATATGATATTATGTATTTTTTGTATTCACTTATTATTTTTTTATTATATTCATTCAAACTCAGTATTATTTGACTAATTTTCTTAATACAAATGCATACAATCTTAATCAAATTAATATTATAATAAAAATAAGCCAGTATTTTCACAAACAAAAGAATATCAAATGCACATTTGGACCGATCCAAGTCTAAAAGCTGAGAGTTTTTACCGATTTTACGGTCGAAATGGTTTAATTTTAGCTTTTAAAAGTAAACCGTATTCACTCATTCATAAAAGCCCTATTGTGATGAGGTGATTTTTTTCTTCTCAAAACGTCACCAAGTACTTGGAAAATTTATTACGTACTTGTAAATCCGTAAGGTGTGGCATTTCATTGTGAAATATTATTTCGTTGAAATTCGACACTGAATATAATTTGGTTAAATAATAATATGCTTGCTCTTCATAGAAATAAAAACTTTTCAATAAGACTTTCCACACAATTGTATGAAAAGCAATTTTATTCCGCGAAAAGGTTTAATAACGATCAAAGAGTTTTTTTTGTGTCGTCGAATTCATTAAAAATTCCGGGAAATTTATTTATAACCGTAGCCCGCTTATTATTTTTTAACGTTATTATAATTATTAGTTTTTGAGATTTGTTCTATTTGAATTATTGAGTTTATGGCGTGATGAACTTTAAAAGTGCGCAATTATTATAAGTATATCCTTTATTTTATTTTATATTAATTCAGAATTTTCAATAATAGTATATACGGAATAGAATTATAAACTAGCTGAGAATAATTTACAAAAAAAAATGATTGATTCCTAAAGTATTTAACAGACACAAACTATTATTAATTAATCCATCTATTTTTATTAATAAATATTTTTTTACAATACAGACAGAATAACGAGAAGAAGAATAATTTTATTGTTTTCAATATAAATGTATCATTTAAATTTTTAGTTAAAATCATTTTATACAATCCGTTTTTATTGTTTTCATACTGGATAAGTCTGTTTATTTGGGTAAAATAAATTTATTCAATTAATAAATAGTCTGTATACTCATTTGTAAGTGCCTATAATAGTTCATTCGGCTGATAATAATATGCTGCTGTCTTTCCACATTACTCTGAAATAAAAACGGCTGTATCTTAAACTATTGAATTATTTTTATTATAAAAGTATCATCCACCCCAAGGGTGATTTATATTTAAAAAAAATTGTCAATTCGTTTGAATCCACCGTGTATTTATGTGTGTGTGAGTGAGTGTGGAAAATTCTATAAAAATATATGAGAAAATAAATAGTTATAATGAATGTATAAGTGGAACAGTTTTATAAGAAGTTCATTTTAATAAAAGCGATGTTTACATATAAAATATATTTAAATTTAGATCATAAAAGCGTGAGCCCTGTGGAAATGAATATCAAAGTGTGTTGGGTACATTTATATATTATATAAGATGAAAAGGAGAGAGGATTGGCAATAGGAGAGGAGTGAAAAAGTCAAACATAATATATAAATATATATTATTTGAGAAGAAGAGAAGGTAAAATCATTTGAAATTCAAAAGCCACCTTTGCTCCTCTCAACTTTCGAATATATTTCCATCTTTTGATACAATCATATAATGTAGTATCATTAGTTTTCGGTTTTTATTAAGGATAGATCAAAAGCGGCGCGGCGTAGTAATACGGGTTCCTGTTTGATATGAAAATATTTTTCATATGTGGAATGTTGAAATGAGACTCCATAGAAAAGGGGGTCTAAATAAAAACGTTATGAATTGATGCCCGCCTCTTCCATTTTCCACTCAACCCCTATTATGTGAATATCTCCCTCATCCCCTTGCCTCTATGGACAATAACAAGTAAAAATATACATACATACGTTTCATACAAAAGGATTTTAGGCAGCCGCTCGTTTGTTTAAAACCAATCTAAAAGTTTTACAACACAATGCGTGAGTTTAATTTCAATTACCTGTAATAATTTATTTTCAGTGGGTACATTTGTTTGGAAATTTAATTTATCTCGCATTCAATTAAACGCCCCGGAGATTTTTTATTATTATAAGGTTTGCTCATTCAATAAAAATAAAATTACACAATGAAATAATATTTAAAAAAAACTACTCATTGTTTATTATGTTTGGAAAGGGTATCTATCGTTTTTATTTAATTATTTCATAAAACTGAGTATAAGTTTATACAAAGTCGACTTAAAATGACTGAGAACATTTTTAAGGGTGGTACGCTGTCGCAAATATAAGCGAAATATATATTTTTTTATAATAATATTTTAGGGGGTTAAAGAGTTTCGCAAAGATAAGCGAAAAAAAATATTAAATATTTTTTAATACAAATATTTTTATTATTAATTTAAAAAAAAATGCATATTTAACAGACACAATTCACACGTGACAGTCACTACTGTGTACTTCATAGAAACAGCCAATTCCAATATGGTGGCCCAAACACTATTCCAAAAGCACTATTAATATTTTTAATTCTAAGTTAATAATAATTAAAAAATAGTATATTTTGCATTTATCCTTACCATCCTGTAAAATATTCTCAGCTAATTCAAGTCGACCTTGTATATTAAGAAAGCAAATGGGGGTAAATGGTCCCAACAGCTCTAATTCCAATTTGACTAAAATTTTATAACTGTGAAAGCAATCGTGAAAATGTTGTCATAACCATAGACTTTTGCGCCATTACCCCCATTTATTATTCTATACATAACATTTAATAAAATCATGTGTTTATTTTTTGAAAATTAAGGTATATTAAGAGTAGACCTATTTTTTTCAACGGCCGTGATTGGTCACATTGCTAAATTGCAATATCATATTATATCGCCAATCACAGTTGTTTGTGGTTAGGTCCCATTTAAATTTTAAAAAAAACCGGTCGATCGTATATTTTGATAATATTTTTTTTAATAATGTAGTCTCAACGAATGGAGGTATTTTTTCTACATACATATATAAAGAATAGTGAAAAAATTTTTTTGGGTATTAAAAGTCAACATAATATCCGAGTAATCATCACCAAAAATGGTATATTTTAAGTATAAAAATATTTAGATTATAATCCATTTATTAAGCGCAAGTAGTCATTATTTATTGGAGTTGAAAATGTTGAATCAAGTCGGATTAAATGGGTTTTTTATGAGGGTTCTTCTCTGTTTTATAGTCGATTTTGAAACATTTTCCACACGGCAAGCACTAAAAGTCAGAGATGAAGATTTAATGGGGTCATTTAATTCATGCAGTATTCTTTCCAATGTTTTAATTTCATCTCAAATTAAATATAATAATATAAAAGCCCGTTTTGATAATTTATCGCGTAGATTAATTTGTCTACTGAGACGTGACTTTCATGTTGTGTAATATTTTATTAGGAAAATCCTGTCATAAATTGATCTTGGAAAATTTCCCCCTCGCGCCACATTATGCCGAATTTTATATATTTGTATATAAACACGCTTTGACCTAGTTTTATGATTTTAGGACTATATTTATATTTCGATTCGGTCCGTGATTAGATTTTACGATACGAGAAAACTCATTTCCATGGAAAATCTATATAAATATTCAACGCGTAAAAAGTGCTCATACAAATTTTTCAAAGATAAAAATTTTAGCGACTCGTCAATTTCACAAGAATATTTAATAGAAAGGGATAATTTAAATAATCTTGTGGATGAATAACTCTGTTTTAAATACAAATTAATATTAAGAAATGTAAATTTTCATTTAACCTTTCATTGAATTTCACATTCTACAGTTACTGTTTATTTCATCATATATTTGTAGAGCAAATGTCAAGCCTTATACGGATCAAAAGCACGATAACGTCCCAACGGCTGTGATTGGTCAAAAATATAATATTTTGTTACAATATGACCAATTACAGCCGTTTGCGGTAAGCTTATTGGCATTAATTAGATATAAAATATAAAAAACAAGCATTTATAAAAAAATACTTGATTGATGATGATTATTAATGAAACTTTCTCAAAGGTACAATCGAAAATTTCCTCTATTTTTTATTGTACTCTAACTCACCACAAACAATTGTGATTAGCGATATCATATCATACAATAATATGATATTCTAGTTCAGTAATGTGACCAATCACGTTCGTAGATATATAAAATGTATTTTTTATATTTTCTCTTATAATATATAATTTGTTTCTTAACAAAGGGTAGTTAATCGAAAGATGCCTTTTATAAATGACGGTTTACCGCAAATAAAAATATGGAAGTAAAGGAAAGATTCCAAGAGGAGACAATTTGAGAGAGAGAGGATAAAAAGCCAACGCTGCAAAAGTTTTTTTCGCAATGTGAAAAGAATAAGCCGGTCGTGAAAAAGTAAATATTCTAACAACAACAATGCTGTGTAAATTTTAAAACTCCACAAAAGAAAATTTCACAAAAGGGGGAAAATATTAGAAGAAGATGAGCAAAGTAACTGAAATGGAAACAAGCTCAATACGACATCAACATCGTCGAAAGTTTTGTATGTCGACCTAATTTTATAGCCACCTTGAAAACCATTCAATCAAGTTTTCTATAAGACAAATTTATAGAATATTTTATAATAACTGGTAAAATTTTATAATGACCGTTGGGGAATATTTACATGTTACTACATATTCTATGATTCTTAATAATATAGATCAAATGCCCAGTGGTTACAATAATAATAATTCGTCACAAAGCCAGATTTTAATATAAAATTTTGTCACGATATTCCCAATCACAACCGTTTGCTGTAAGATAGTTTTTCTTAAAAAATGACTTATAATCTACCGGAGAAATAAATATTTTCAAGGTGTGCATCTCGTAACATCAACTATATCAGGTTAGGTTGGGTTTGGTTCAAAAAAATACTTAAAATATTTAAGTAATTATAAAATTATTTAAGTAATAAGAAAATATGTCACGTGGTAGATAACGTTGAAAATGTCTCACATATAAAAAAACAGATTACAGTTATTATATTATAAAATATATCCATTCAACTATTAATTATTATTATAAAGTTATTGATATAAGGATTCTTTTAGATAAAATATTTGAGTATGAGTGAACAAGCTTCAAGCTTAGATTTTTCATAATCAGTGTGTTTAAAACATTTAATAATATAATCATATTTGTACGATTAAAAATCAGCAAAATATAAAATTTTGATTGAATCACCTAAAAATAACCTATGGTCTATAAAGACAAACAAAACAACTCTTCATACTGAGGCAGTTGTTAATTTTACGTATAAACATAATTTAACTTGCTTAATCAAAAGGTAAACCTAATTAAAGATAAGCCGGGTTCGAGGGATGTGCTTAACATGTAGAGTTATTATTTTTTTCGCTATCTACAGCGAATACACCATAGTTATGTTATAATTATAACTATTTTTATATGAAAAGTATTCGACTCGTATAATGGAGGACCTTCCAATTTCATTTTGCCGTTCACTCGTCGTTACAAACATATTTGTTCTGTGGATAACAAACGAACTTTTATTGCTTTTCCAAACTAAAAGGAGAACTCTTACAAAAGAACAATATCTCAAAGTAAGTATTCTAGTAGAAGAACCTCTCCAATACCTTAACAATTATTCGCAGCTAATTAATTTAATGAAATATATTTTAAATTGTATCCGCCGTGTGTGTTTGTGTAAACCATCCCCTATTTATACGAAACAACCCTCGCAAACAAAACCCCCGCTTTTATTTATTATGTATGTTTCAATTTTCAAACATTTTTACGCTCGTTTAACCTAACAATTAAACAAAATATATATATATATTATTATATAATAAAGCTGGTTTGTATTAAATAGAATTGTGCTCAAATAGAATATAAAAATACACATTTAGTACTTTCATAACATCTTATACAAAAGCTTTCAATACATATATAATAAAATGAGCTTTAGGGTCATCAAAAATCAAAATATAATATTAATTTTATTAACAAGTGTGTATGATGAAGGGCTTTAACGTATTCGAGCTCTGCAACGATTACCTTTATTATTTTATTTCAACTATTATATACACATAATATTATATGATATAAATCTACATTTATTAAAATGATTATATTCATGGGACAAACTATATAATTGAATGAAAATTTCATTTTTTTTTATTAATATTGTTATGCTATAAGGTGGTTTTGTTATTATCCGACAATTTAAAATAGAATTATAAATTTTACATAATGATAAGCAATATTGTGAGCAATTAAAAACCCATTTTCTCACCCTCTTTGCCGAGGTTTAATTATGATTTAACATAGACCATTTTATACACAGATATAACAATAAATTAAATAAACAAATTATCATAATGTTTAAGGGCGCCTTAATTTAATCAATATTTTGTATGTAAAGAATTTTTTGTCGTTTCCGGGATTGTTTAATTATTATTTCAATAATTAAATACGTCTTTAATCGAATCGAAAAGTATACAATGTTGTAGAAATTATTTTTAAAAATTGTTTTTTGGTATTTTATTAAATTGAATCCCTTGGATTTGTAACGATCACAAATATGATTTCATTTTTTTATTAATTGAATAATAATAAATTAATTTCAACCCTGAATTTTCTATACTAGACGAACATGCTGAAAACTCTCCGTCTCTTGTATTCCTTTTGAAAGGCCCATTTCCCAAATAGGATAGACGTTCTTTTATTTGTACAAAAATATGAAAAATGTATTTGGGGTGTATGTATTTATATATGTGAATGTTTGTATATGTTTATTTCATATTGAAATTGAATTTGATCAGAAAAGGGGAAAAAGTTGAAAAGTTCCTCCTTTCCCACTGCCGCATGTTGGCTTTCATAATAATAATATTCATTACTGTACTAATATTTTATTTGTATTAATTAATAGTTTTAAATACGAATATAATACTGAGGGTACTTTATAAATTTCACAATTACAAAGTTAAACACCCTCGTATTTACACACTGTGATTCTGTAATACATGCACTCAAATACTAATTAATTCGCTAATATTTACACACACTTATTACAAATTTAAACAGTATTTGCACAATTTTAATATGGAATTTTTCCACGAGATAAAATGAATGTGTAATATCTGTTAAATCAAATATTTATTCTATGAGTCGTACATATTATACAAACTCGCTTTAGTCGGCATTCAAAGTTTACATTGCTTCGAAATAGTGTATCTGTGAATTTAATAGACGAGGTGGTGGTGTGCCCCCCCAGGGGTGCCAGGGTGGCGCCTGTGCTCCCCGTGGGGCCCCCAGTTACCATGGAGACCACTCAAATGACGTATCGATCCCACGTGGGAGCGCCGCGCCGCCCCCCGAAGGTTTCTTTATCGCGCCCGCGACAATATCATTTTCCGCGGTGTTATCTCTGTCGGGGGGCGGTCGAGGGGGCTAACTAACTAAGTGCCACCCCAATCTGAGACATCTACATACACGGACAATATTTAAATCACTTACCAAACTAGTGTCTGATGTGTAAAAATAAACCATTGATTGAGTATTTAGTTTCACATTATTGATTACTCTTAAATCTAACTATTTTATTAATGAAAAATCTTACTTATCTTAATACTTATTTAGTAGTTGCATGCAGTTCTATATTAAATATAATTTATTTCCTAATGAAATTAACAGTCAATTAAGGATCCAACATTTTTGTATTCTTATTAATCCCAATTATATCAATTTTCTTACAACAATTATAAAATATTTGTGTAGTTTACTTATATTTTAAATTACTATAAGTCACAATAGAAGAATGTACCTTTAAAAAGTGATTTTAATAAAAAAAATATAACACATAACCTTCTATAAGATACATATATTATAAGATTTTCTTTCATAAGTAATATGTGTCATGTGAAAATATAAATAATCAATCAAAATATATCATATATACAGGTGGAGTTTTAATATTTGAGAATATTTTAAGATTATTGCAAAAAATAACGAAAACATGAATTATAAATTTAAAAAATAATAATTACACAGTTTGTGTGTTGTTTGTGAGATACTTTTATTTGATATATAATATGGAATAAGTAAAAATAAAGCACATATGGTTAATTCATTTATTATAAAAAATCATGCGGTACTCTCCTCTTCTCAAATATTTAAAATCCATCATGTAGTTAAAATAAATAAATCTAAAATAAACAGGTTAACATGACATATTTAAAAGTATTTTGCAATTAAAAATATTTTTATTATTAAATTGTATATAAATATACACATATATATATATATATATATATATATATATATATATATATATATATATATATATATATATAATTTAAATATAATATAATTTATATAAGGAAGAGCATTATAAACGGCAATAATAATATTATTGAGTGCACTGCGGCTGTGAGACTCGATTGAAGAGAACTCAATTCAGCTCGTATTGATTCTTTGGTAAATTGTATTCGGATATTATTTACTTGTTGTACTCTAGAATGAGGGGGTAGTTCGTGGGTGGTGGGTGAACAACCCCCTTTATATATGTATTATATTCCACTTGGCAATTCCTCCAAGTGTTTACAATTTCAATTAATCTGCAATTATTATTGTTTCATTCGTTTTTAAAATCCAATCAACGTTTGTTTGCCTAAGAAATAATGAGTTTCGAGGCGTGGGTTTTCAAATTAATAAACGTTTTCCATTTTAAACTATGCAATATTATTTGTCGTCGGATTTAGACCGAATTCATATTTACATTTACATATCTGATGGAAAAATCCCTTTATTTATAAAATATACTTGTGATAAATTGTATTTTCGACCCTCTGGATGAAGGGATTATTATGTTGACGTGGAAATAAACATGGTATTTTTATTTACAAAAAATTCATCACATATTCTAAAGGATTATAAGCTCATTTAATATTTTGTCTTATAATTAGCCCGATTTTTTATTTTATGATTTATTCGATTATTGCCCAATTTAAAGAATTGAAATAGTAGGTAAATGGGTTATGTTAAAGGTCAGTTACTTGTGGTTGTATTCTATGGTAAGAGGTCATAGTACTGATTGTTTGGGGTGGTTGCTAAAGTACTGTCACGCCTTAGGCCGACAAAACCTCCCCCAGGGTGACCACCCTCTTGTCCTAAAGCCGCTATTACACCATACAGCGAATGTATAAAAAAATATTAATTAAAATCTACCTGAATAATCTAGCCATGATTTTTTTCAATTGACAATCGAATACAATACTTACACATTATTTTTATGTACATATAAGATTAAATAATGTAATTTAATTGAAAAAATATTTTTAGCAACATCAAAGTGTTATCCCGTTATGGATGCAAACAAAAAAGTGTTATAAACGTCCTGAATCGACACTGATATTAAAAGGCAGGACAAGTGGATGATAAATATCAAGATGGCAGACCAAGCAGATGAGTTTGACAGAGGAAACACTAACTGTCTCAATCAGACTATTCTATATAATATGTCGATCGTATTCCAAATGAAGATCGTATTTCAAGAAAAGAAGAACGTATATCAAGGCAAAAGAATATCAAGGTTACTCTGTATTCAAATTTAAGTTTGTTATAAATATGTGTACTTCAAAATATTCATTTCAATATTGAAATTACCAAAATAGTAGTATAATACCACCGACGAGTGCTGAATTATCATCACTTCGACTTGGGATCCCCCGTAATTCTCCAGTAATTAGTAGTAGTTAATATATATAAATAAAATAAAATGAAATGTTAAATTAATTCAAGTACACCCTGTATAAAATTCAAAGAAGCCTTTTTACTCTTTTTAACTATGAATTATTTATTTAAATCATTTTTTTTAGAATTCATAAAAACTTATTTGATCTTCAAATTGTACTAAATGAAGGGTACTTTTTACCAGAAAATTTAAAAAAAAAAACAACAGAGATTATAAATCAATGAAAAAATAATAATGATATTTTATAAATCGTTAATAATTTTTTATATAGGTACTATTGGTGGTTTGATAAAAATAAGAAAATGACTTAAAAACATTTTTTTTACATTTATACTGAATTTTTCATGCATACGGTGACCAAAAATATAAAAAATACAAGCCGCCTTGTGGCCCAGTGGTTAGTGTAACGGATTCGTGAGTGAAGACTCCCGGGTTCGATTCACGGCACCGGAATCACTTGGTAGATCTAGCTTAGCAAACTAGATCTTAAGTACTCATTGCTGTGTGGTGGCCTGGGAAACCATCTCTACTATATTCTCCCGTAAAGGCCAAGGTGGCCTGGCCAACCCCTTATAAAGGGACTCCCGCCAATAGGGAAGGCGTCACGGTATTTTTTAAATACTTATTAATTTTCATGGAATCTTAGTCGGTGGTTGAATAATACCAACTTATTTTTTTTTTTCGATGAATGAAATTGTTTATAAAATTAATAATGATTATAATTAATATATTGGGATGGTGTAATGACTGCTTTAGGGTCTGACGGAAGTGACTGGCGGTCGACCTTGAGACATGCTTGCATCTGTGACCACGTGCTAAACCACGTGGTTCCTCCTGATACTACATTTATTTTTAGAATCAAAGCCTACCTTTAACCAAAGAAACACCTGCATTCTTCAAATTAATTGGAAACTTAAAAGAAATGAAAAAAATATTATTTTTCAATAAACAACTACTTCAAATTAAGATATAAATAATATGTAGACGTCTGGATATGTTATTAATATATTTTAATTCAAATCAAATAATCAATTAGCAATCAAATCTTGCCATGAATGTTAAAAATGCGCATCCACCGGTAACGAATTTATATATGGAGCAATTCCACAGACAATTTAGAAGAGGAAAATTTAATAAAAATTACTTCATTTAATTGATGATGCTTGCTTGTTTTAAAATGCACAAGAATTGTTTAAAATTTATAAAATTTATTCTGTAATGGAATTGGAAGACGACAGAGAAGATGTATGGCTGTTTTATAAATTGATGAAAATACTACGTGACTTGAATTACTAGTTTTACTACAGTTGTACTCTTTTCCACTTTAATATAATTAGAATTATAAGATGTATATTTTATTTGAAGATTATTATGTAGGTAAATAAATATAAATTAAAACAGTATGAATGGTATCAATGAGGATATTGAACTATTGAAAAATGTGTCCAAGGGTAAATTTAATCTGTCCGTTTAAAATCTAAAAAAAGAATATTTTTTTCTAGTAGGGACCATCAATTAGGATTTTTATTGAATATGTATGTATAAATGTATTTTCTAATGGTTTTATTACTATATAATATTTAATAATCATATAACTATGGATATATATTGTGATCTATGTTTCTTTGTATATCTTTTTTATACATACAAAATTGCTTGACACAACGACTAGAAATAAAAGTTGATTCGATAGATTCACATTAAGGCAGGAATTTTGTCGATATAATTAATTATAAGTAAAAAGTATAAAAACTATACTCGCTTTCTAAAAAGCAGAGGAGGTCAGATATCATTATCTGTCCTCCTGGCAGATCAGTTCAAAAATGAGTTTAATACTTTATCTCTTGTTTATTAAAATATTCATATTTTGTAGGTAGTTTTTCTTTATTTGCAAAGTGTATTTATAGCTTTTTTTATATATATATTTCAGCCCTTGTATCCTCGGAGTTCATACGAGTGTTTCATAATTCAAAATACAATTTTGGTTGGATTTATAAGATGTGTTGTTTCCTCAGTAAGAAGTTACTCTTTTCACATATTTCATTGTCGTTTTTGAAATTTCTTCGTACACCTCATTTCAAAATGCAATCTTTGTTCCCGCAACGAAGAGAAATGCATCATTTCACAATCTCAATTGTCTGCGGTAAATATTATCATGTATCAAATAATTTATTAATAAATATAATATTGTAATATTCTACCAGATTAATTTATTTCTAAGATAAGCATCATTCGAAATTCATCAAAGCAAAAATAAATATGAAGAGGGATACAAGATCGAGATAAATGTTTAATTAATTAATGTAAATTTCCGTGAATACGAATAAAATCTTATTGTTTCTTATTGCTTTTAGAGCAAATGTCAAACTTTGCACGTGTGCAGAGGTGAAATTATTTATGGCAAATAGTATGTGATTAGTGATATCGTAGCATAGAATTAAACAATAATTTTAATAAAATTTCAAACTTCTTTCGAATGAAAAAACAAACAACTTATTATCTTCGTATTAAAACAAATCAGAGCATTTCAAAATATTAAATAATTTCAATATATTTTTAGGTGTATTTAATTTGATAATGCATAACAATTTCCACATTTTTATACTTCATTTTTAAAATAAAAAAATTCTTTAAAACTTCTTTAAAGCAAAAATGAAATCAAAACTCAAAGATAAACGTCCTATTAAAAAACCAGGCAGAACATAAAAAAACATTAACAAATTGAAAATTTCAATTAAAATTACCCTAGTATATATATAATTGTCTAACGTGTGTGTATATTGTATGTATGTTTCTATGTTTGTGCAGATTCATCATTTGACCATCAGTGTTACCAGATGAAAGAATAATATTTTATATAATTATTATACTACAATTAATACATGTCTAAAATATCGAAACAGGTAATTTAATGGTAATAATATTAAATTATTTCAAAATAATATTAAAGATATTTAAAAATGGATAATAAATAACAATTCTCAAAAAACAGTCTTGGGAGACTCGCTTTTTAAATATTGTGATGAGTATTTTATTTTATATATAATTAACTTTGCATGAAAAAACAAACAACTTTTTATCTTCGTATTAAAAAACAAAGCAGAGCATCTAAAAACAATTCAAAATATTGTGTATTTTATTTGATAATGCATAATAATTTTTAAAATAAAAAAATCTTCTAATCGATAAAAAAATACTTTAAAGCAGGTGTTGCCAGTTACAATAAAAGGCATGCATAAATTGATGGCGCCGATTATTGAATTAAAAAGAAGCACTGTTTGAATAATTGATTGTGTTAATATTATTTTATTGTCATTGTGTAATTTGGCAAGCATCAAAAATTGACGTCTCTTTCATTCGCCCTCTGATACTACTTTCATTTCAATCTCATTTTATATTCCCTTTATTTCCTTTTATCTACTTTTGCTCATCGCCTCTTCTCCCCTTCCTCCTCTGGAGCGCCGCCCCCAAGTCTCCACCCCTCACCCCTCTGCCGCCCCCACAGACCGCCCCCCGCCCCCCACCCAGTTGAAATTTACGCATGAATATAGAATATCATTAATTCAAAGTCTCTCCGTCGCAGTCGCCCTCGTGGAAGGTCTCTTTCATTTTCCAATATCAGTTTTATTGTGGTGAATTGAAAGATATGAACGCAATTTATTATTTGCTTTCCTTTTACCTGCTCTCTTTATGAACATTATAATATACAAATACCGCCTTTGATGTTGCCGTGCAATTTGCGGTTATTTGCGTTTGGAATTTGAATAATGTTTCAAATTAAAAACGCGTATTTTAGAACACCAAATATTTCCCTTCGCAGCGTCATTATTAAATGTATTACAATATTGAATATTTTAATATGACGATATAATCATTTAATCTAATAAAGGGACAACTGCATATATAAATATCAAGATGGCGGAATAAGTAGATTTTGATTGAGGCAACATTGGAATATTTTACATATTGTAAACGTCAGTTCATCAGAATTCTTTATATAAATGATTTTGATTCGATCCATCTGCTTGGTCCGCCATCTTCATATTTATATATATCCAGTTGTATGGCCTTCTTAACGGTGGTTGCGAATGCACTCATATCAAGAAAAGAGACTATTATCGTATTATTTATTTTTAAACTTCCAATTGTGTGCAATTTCTGAAGTGTTTTAAATTGAAAATTGATCCACAATTGTGAGCAATTAAAAACCTGTTTTTTCACCTTCTTGGCAGAGGTTTGCCTCATCAAGTATTAAGAGGTTCTATACATGTTGTATTCTGATATAATATAAGTGTGATTTGGTATCGGAAAAGTGCGATTATAATATATTTTTATTAACAAATTCGTTGTGTTTTATATGCGGGTGTAAATTAGTATTAGTTATGCGTAAATAAGGCATAAATTAAAATATACAGCGGGATATGAACACTTGTATTTGATTTATACGTCAGTAGGAGAAGATGAAGGAGGAGACTTGCGGGATGAGAAGGCACTTTATATAAAAATTTATAATGGAAAACTTTTTAATAGCTTTTCCACGATGCCATCCAAGATATCGCGAAAGGCAAAATTGGAAATTTATTTTCACGATACCGATGTGATTATAATTATTTTTATATACTTTGTGAAACAACAACGCGCTGATTTGATTTCTGATTAACGTTTTCTTTTTAATTAGTTCCCCGAATCCATTTGGCCTTTGCTTTTCATAAAAATAAATTCGTTACGATTAACAAATTTATCTCCAGTCCCTCTTTTCACCTTTCGGCTCGACTTTATTACATATATTTTTAGATGGAAATCTCACGATTAAAATGTTATCCAATCAAAAAGCTGATGATTACTTACTTATGAGTTTTTAAATGCTGTTATTAGAGTATATAAATTTATTAATCAATACAAGTGCCTTTTAATAACGGGCATAGGTATTTATTTCGGATAAACATGAAACTTTAATAAACATAAATTTATTAAGACCAATATTTACAGCTTTAAATGTTATTTTTACCTTA
Source organism: Agraylea sexmaculata (assembly GCA_022606485.1). Taxonomy (NCBI): domain Eukaryota; kingdom Metazoa; phylum Arthropoda; class Insecta; order Trichoptera; family Hydroptilidae; genus Agraylea; species Agraylea sexmaculata. The sequence continues at coordinate 26,784 of JAGTTH010001814.1, forward strand.
TTATTATTGAAACCTTAATAATAATTAATGTTTAAATATATAGTTTTTTATAAATTTCACATCATTTATTCATACAAATTACAATTTTTTACTAGAATTTTATATAAAAAACGAATTTGTTTAAAATTGAGAATATAATTCACCGCAAACGGTTATAATTGGTTGTATCAATTATTGTTTGAAAGGTGAATAAGAAATATAATTGTTAATTAAAATGTTAACCCGGTCGTACACGTACGGACAAATTAATTAATTGATAATAAATTTTTATCTAAAATTGTCAATAAACGGTAATTGTATTAATTACTTTCTTCTTTTAAAAATAAAATGATGTGGCCAGTGAAGTAAAATAAAACTATTGCCTGTTTATTTTATTTGTAGGTGGAAAATCACATTCAAAATACCGCAAATAACTGTAACAAATGATCAATCACTTTATATGAACCAAAAAAAATAAATAATATAAGCTCTATTCCTATAAGCACCAATACTCTAGTGCGACTCACTAACACTTATATAAAATACGACCGTGTATGTTTTCAAAGAATGACTTGTTGTTTCCGAATAATTGTGAGAGTTTCAGGTGAGAACTTTGGGTGGAAACTTTTTCAAACACGTTCTAAAATGAAAATAAAACAAAGTTGTGTTTCTTCTCGTCCTCTTGTCGTACTTTGGAAATAAATTTTTAACTTTGTTGTATAACTCTCCGCCGATTTACGAGCAAAGAAAGAAGATGCTTCCCAAAGAATGTCTATTAATTTGAAAGGCTTTTGTCATAAGGTTACCCTTAAATGAGATATTGTTTCAAAATATTATTAATTCTATCCGAGGCATATTATAGTGAGGTTGTTAATTCTCAAAGATGATATAGATTGCGATTTAATTAAAGAAGTTGGTGTAATGAGTTCTTAGAAGAAGCAATTACCATCAAAGATGCAATATAATTGAGTTCTGACAACTTTAAATAACATCCTTCATGCCATTTTATTTTTGCTGAAAATTGCTTTAATAATTACGACAGTATTTTGGGATATTGTAGTTTTCAAACATTAGAAACGAGGAGTTGTTCTTTGGTTTGATTTTAATTAATTAAATCTATTGACTATTATAGTTATACAAAATAAAGTATTAAATTGAAATTTTTTATGCAATTTATTTACAGAAAAAAATCCAATAGGAAATAATTTTTTTCTATATAAAATAACCATTTTAAAGTTTCTTCAATAAAATATTATGAATTTTGGTTGCTGCCAATTGGGGGCATTGACGTCACACCACTAAAATTAGGGTGACCATCTAAATGGCAAAAAATATTTTAATTAATAATCTGAGCATGTATACATTTTTACATTTGATTTTTAAACACAAGAAAAAAGGAGAAGTATTTTGATTTGAATGAATTATTGATTATTATAGTTTTACAAAAGCACCGATAGGGCGGCTTTTCCTGATTTTATTTAAAAAAATACTAAAAATATAGTCACAATAACCGATAGATTTAATATTTATTTCTCAATTGTATTTTTTATTGGAAAAAAATCAAATTTAAAAAATATCTCCAATAAAATGGATAATATTTTTTTTGTTAATAAAAGTTAAAAATTGTCACGACTCCATATCACTTTAGAGGTTGGATTGCGTTTCCTATATATTTATTGTTTATATGATTCCCAGTCTGGTTATAACTTACCTAATAAATTGTATATTTATTTATAAAGCTAATATTTATTTAAGAGGATTCTAAAATATGAAATAACGCTCTTGTTCTGGTGTCGTATTATTGTCGGTCGTAAAAGTGTGTAGTAAAAACCAATGAGTTCCACTCGCAACAAACTACTTTTATGAAATGAAATTTCACATAAAATCGAATTATATTTCTTCCCCAAACCACCCACATTAACCCCCTTCGCCCTTTCATCGAAACCACCCTGTTTCTAGTCAAAGGGTGATCACCCAAACCTCACACCTCTCGTTCCCCTTTCAAATGGCAAAACAGAGTATCACAAACGTAAAGTAATAATATTCTACGTGAAAATAAAAAGCCTTTTTATGACTGTAATATATCATCAGACATTTTAAATATACCGTTCCTTATAAAATAGAGTCTTGAGATAATAATATGAACCCATATCTGCATTTATTATACAGGGTGACCTTTTAATCAGTGACAATATTTAAAATTGACATCCAAACTATTTTTTTAAACAAAAAACTGATTAAAAGTCCCCTTGTTTATGGATAAAATCAAGGCTTGAACTCAATCTTTTTAATTAAAATATTTTTCACCCTGTCTATGAAGTGTGGTGTGAATTTAATAGATTTAGTAATTTTATCCTTTGACGTAATTGTTAATAAAAAAAATGGTGAGTTAGTAGTATTAAAATGTTTGTAGAGTAACTATCAAAATCGAAATATATGAGATCATTGTTTATATTAATTAATTTAATTTATCGTCATACGAGGGTTAAATCCCGTTTCTTTGGACAAACTCCCAATTTAGACGGTTTCATTTCATTTTCATTCCATTTTAGTTTACTTTTATCTTTCAAAAGTAGACTTTCATCATTTCCTCCTCTTTATTTATCTTCTCTCATTTATTTTCAGCTTTTATGTCTGTGTATGTTTTTATATTTCAAATTAACGTATTTAAATTACCCAATAATTGAAAATACTAACAAAATTATTGTCCGTGTTTTAATGGAGAATATTACATTTTTCGTATAATTTATAATTAATTTTTAATTGAAAATTTAATGCTTTTTATCGCCATCTATTAATTTTTATCAAAGCTTATATGACATCAAACAACAGATGTCTCTTTACCTTGGATTTATTTGACGTTTCTCTTTCGAGAAGTCTCCAAGTTGCATTCGCTTTAAATACATTTGTTGCCCTGAATTTACGGTATTTACTTATTATTTATTATTAAAACAGTCTCTTATTTGATATTGAATATCCTTTTCATAGAATTATTTTATTACAATTACAAAATGTAAAATTTGATTAACCGTTTTTGTTTGTCATGGTTAAATGCCAGTTTTATTATGTATATTTTCTTAAAACTACTTGAATATGCATTATTTTACATAATTTTTAATTAGGTCACTTAAATCACATTGAAACAAATTGTGTCACAGTGTTTACACATATGTATGAAAAAGATCAAATCTCAGAGTCCAATTTATAAACAATTTCAAATATAAACATGTTCTTAATTCAAAGCAAATTATTTAAACTATTTAACAATTGATTGTAAATTTAATATCTTAATAATACCACTGTGCTTATTAAAAACACATTGATAATTGGTGGATATACTAGATTTTTCGATGACTTATTATTAATTTGTAGAAGGAAATGAGGGTAAATAAGAATAATAGGGTTTTTGTGAGAAACATTAAAAATAAATATTCGGGACAAGAGTCGATTAGCGGCATTCACATTATTTAACTGAAAATTGTTTCGGTAAACCACATGTAATAATTAATTATTAAAATGTGTTACAGAGATATAAATGAAACTGTATACAGTTAAACATTGTTTTACACTGGTGTTCCGTTCCGAGAAACAGCAGTGTAAAACAAACAAACATTCAATGGACGGTATAAGGCTAGATTCTTATTGGAATTAGTATTTATTGCATTAATCAGGGATTTTCTGTGGCATTTTCTAATAGAATAATTGCTTTTTTTGAAAGTTTATTTATCGAAGATACAAAAATTAATTTTTTATTGAAGGCACCAACGACATAATTATGAAATCGGCATAAAACGACGTTTATTTGTACTAAAAATGTCCCGGTAAAGATTTCTTCACATGAAACGAACAATGAGACACCTCTTTATTTATTGGACTAATAAAGAGTTCTTTATATCTAGTTCGCTATATCCTATGCAATAAATTAGATTGATAATTCCAGAGACCAAACTTTGAGAATAAGCTTGAAAGTGGCTTTTAAAATAAATTGCATTGTGTTTAGTTTAAGATGGCTGGCTCTGCTTTGAGACGGTTGATGGCCGAATACAAACAATTGACCCTGAATCCTCCGGAAGGAATTCTTGCCGGTCCTACGAATGAAGAGAACTTCTTTGAGTGGGAAGCGTTGATCACCGGACCCGATGATACATGTTTCGAGGGAGGAGTGTTTCCAGCCAAATTAGTCCTCCCACCCGATTATCCTCTAAGCCCGCCTAAAATGCAGTTCTTGTGTGAAATGTTTCATCCCAACATATATGCCGATGGAAGGTGATTAAAATATAGATTAGTGACCATTTATACAAATAGTGTAAATAATTTATTTTGTAGAGTATGTATATCGATCCTCCACGCACCCGGCGATGATCCAATGGGCTACGAGAGCAGCGAAGAACGATGGTCTCCAGTCCAAAGCATTGAGAAAATACTTCTCTCTGTTGTGAGCATGCTGGCCGAACCCAATGATGAAAGTAGCGCTAATGTCGATGCCGCTAAAATGTGGCGAGAAGACAGGGAACAATTCAACAAGAGGGCTCAAATGACAGTAAGGAAAACTCTCGGACTCCCCGTCGAATAAACCTTCGACAATTCATTCCTTTAAATTATTTTATCTGCAATATGTGTTTTCACGAGGTAAGGTTATTTTTAAATTAATATATATAACTGTATAGTTTATTGATACAATAAATGATAAAAATATATTTGAAGTGTGTTTTTTATTATTATCTTAAATATTTGCATTTGCCCTACTTTTTAATAATATTTTACTGAACATATTTGACCCACTTAAATTCTTCATAATTGGAAATTTTTGATAATCTTTTTTTGTATTATACAAATACATGAGCTTATTTAAAAAAATATTTTGATTATATATGTTAAGATCTGAGACCAGTTCTTGGACTTTTTATTTATTTAGTCAATATCCATGAAGGTTATTTTTAAAATAGTCTTGAAATGTGATTAGGTTCAATTTTATTGACTCATTTGTATGTAGACTGTATTTTTATTTAATACAAAATAAAATTCTTTATTGGTAGGATCCATTTAAATGATTTTTCTGACTCTTATTTATTAATTCATTTCTCTGAGAAACTACTGCTGTGTTTTAATTATAAGAGTATCTTGATTTAAATATACCTTGAACCAGATATGCTGTGGTCAATAATATTAATTGAAATGGAAGTGATAAATGAAACAGAAATATATTTATATAAAGATGTTTATTTATTTGATGTATAAAAAAGGACACTTGATGTGATATCCTATCGAGTATTTTCTATGATTTTTATTTTTTAAATATATCATATTCAATAAAATTGTTTACATGGCATTATTACTCTTTCCACTAATAAAATTTAATGTTTGATAGTTTTCACACTGGATAAATGAATAAATTCTATTTAGTTGAAACATGAATCTCTATAAGGTAAATCAATGCAGTCATTGAATTATTGGAAAGAGTCGTTTAGACAAACAATGTAATCATATTAAAAATTCATAATATAACGTCATAAATTGAAATATAAATACGAAAATCTCTAACTAGAATTATTTTACTTAGAGTAAAACTAGATTACTAGTGTACTAACAATTAAATATGTTTTATGATCAAGGTTTCACGCCGTCAATAACATAACACTTTTAACAATATACACCCTGGATATTGGGTATTTATTCTTTTATACTTTCTGTCTAAACTTTCAAGAAGCAGAAAACAATTGAATTCAAACAAAACATATTACAGGAATAAAAAATACCTTTAAGTGGTAAGTAGTATTAATACATTGTTAAAAATAAATAAGGAATGATTTCTGCGAATCAAATAATTTAGACGAGAAAGGCATCAACGGCGCTTATAATTATTATATCATCATTCTGTGACCTTTCTTAGTTTAAAATTGGCAGATTATGTATAAAACAACCTATTAAGATCATAAAAATTCTCATTAAACCAAGATGTGCTCCATAATATTACTTGTATACATAAATATAATTTAATTTGACTCTTAGCCAAAGGAAAACAAAAATTTTGGTCATCATTTCGACGGAATAAAAGGACTAACCGTGAAATGTGATCAAACAGCAGTCGAAATACTTATGATATTCAAATTACATAAAAAAGTACAAACATATAAAAGTGTAAAAATTGTTATAAAAATCTACTTGACTTGCGAGCAAATCGGACCAATAACCATGCAAGATATTTGGTCGCTTGCAAATATATATTAAAAAAAAAACAGTTTGCTCTTAAGTATGTACGACGGCTTTTCATTATCCATCGACTCAAGAGTCGGGCAGTATTTGTTAATCATACATAATATCATTGTTGCTTTTTACATAAAATATTAATCAAAATCTGTATCTGGACTAAGCAGCACATAAATGGACTCGTCAAAAGGACAAGATCTAGCGGCAAAAATAGTAAAGAAATTTACAAGTAAAGTTATGAAATAGAGACGTTTACAAATCTCTATTACCCTTATATAAATATTACAAAAAATATCAATATTTTTGTATACGTTTGGCACCCAATCAACAAATTTCATGTTAACTTACATATATTGTAAATATGTATATAATAAAAAAAAAACTATATACTAAGCAGCATGGGTCCAATAATGCACCAAAATTAACTGAGCAAATGATTGATTTATACAATAGATAGGAAAGTATTTTTTTACAAAGATTATTGAAAATTTGTTACATAATATATGAATCATTACTGATATGTTTTTACGAAAAAAAAAATGTTTCAACAAGAGGCAATCCAAATAGCAATTTTGAAATTTGATAAATATCTCACACGGACATGAGGTATTCGCTTCAAAATTAAACTGGATATGAATGAACTGAGCTTACACATTTGTTAAAAAGTCTTTTGTCCTTTAAATCAAAACACACAATCACAGTGGAGACGGTAGCGATTTGCACATTTTATTGCATCGCTCACCTTCTTCTTGTAGTTGCTGCAACGGCAATCATTTGTCTCAGCATAGGTTCAGGAGTGCATACTTTTGGATCACATTTCATTTGTCCATCACCACCACATCTGAAAATATTATTACAATGTTAATTATAAATAATTTAAAATAATAAAAAAAATTGTTAATTTGTGATAACTTACGTGCAATGCAAACAAGGACCGGAGGCTGATTTGACAAATTCTCCTACTTTGTATGCTTGTCCTTGTATCTGACATCCTCTTCTTTGAGCAGCACCTTTGTAAGCGTGAGACAAGAAGTGTGGAGGTAGTGTTGTGGTGGTCGTGGTTGTCGTGGTGGTGACATTCATCACTGTAGCCATTGATACTGGACATTCGTATCTCGGACAACAGAATCCTTGAATGGGTTCTTCGTGACAGTGTTGGATTGGTGGAGGACAGCTCTGCTGTAAGCAAATAATGTCGCTTCTGAAGCAGAAGCAGAAATCGCAAGGATCATCTCTTGGGATTTGTTGAGCAGAAACATATATTTTTCCACCATATCTGCAAGTTCCTGGGCCAAATGCCTGTTCTTCTTCTTCATAGTCTTGATCTTCAGAAGCTGAAGGGCCATACGGACTGGGGAAGTCAGGTGTTTGAGGAGCTTGATGATCTTCATCTTGGTCAGGAGAAGGCAAGCTAACTGGGGATTGGTCAAGGTTTTCTTCCTCGGGATATCTATCATGTAGACTTGGTTCAGGAGTGGTAGAAGTAGTAACTTCTGGTTTCGATGTAAGTTCGTGTACAATGGGTGCTATGGTTGTTTCAATTCGAGGTGGTGATGTTGATGATTCAGTGGATACTTGACTTGTGATATCCTTCTCGATTTCAGGTTGTTTTTCGGTTTGCTCGTCTTGTTGATCTACATTAGCCACAATTGAAGGAGCTGCCGTGGTCACATCGGATTCAGGCTGAGCAGTTTCATAAGTTACAGTGGTAGATTCAGGTGCTTTAACTTCAACAACAGTGGTGAGTTTCTCCTCAGTCACTTGTGGAGCAACAGTTGAAGACACTTCTTCCACGGATTTTTCCGTTTCTACATCCTTTACTGGTTCAAGAGATGTACTTGGCTCAGAAGCCAAAGTGGTGGATTCTTTTTCTGCTGTACTTGCTGTTGAGCCTTCTTCATAATGTGGTTCAGAGACATCGACAGGAATGCTTTCAGGAGGATTTGTAACATTTTCTTCAGCAGCAGGAGACGATTCTTGTAAAACGGTGGTTTGTTCAACAGATACTGGTGAAGAGACCTCAGGAGTAGCTTTTTCTAATGACGAAGTAGTGCTTTCAACATCATCAGCAAATATTGATGGTTCGGACGAAGATTGATATACAGTTGATGACTGCACATCATCATGTGGACTGCTTTCTGTTGGTTTTTCGATTTCTTGTACAGTTGTTAACTTTTCTTCATCTACTATTGGTTTAGATGTTTCTGAAGAAACAGACGTTTCAGTAGCAGGAGCATCAGTGGAATCTATAATATTCACTTCGGTGATGATTTCAGGAATTTCAATATTCTTGGAAGTGGTCGGTGCTTCTGATGGAATACTAACAGGTGTACTAGATGCTTCAAGATCCACTGATTCTTCATCAACAGGCTCATCTTCCTCATTCTGATCTACAGATTCTTCTTCTACAGTGGTACCCTTAACTATTGGCGAAACAGTAGAATCATGCTCAATGATATGAGATTCGGGCAATAATGTTGCTTTTTCAGATGTATCTTCTGAATGCTCAGTAACCTTATCAAAAACAGCTGGTGTTGTAGCCTTTTCTGAAGATTCAGTAGATACACCACTGTCTTTATCAAATACTTCAGTTTCTGATTGAACTCCTGATAATGTTGTTGATTCTAATTCAATTGCTTTTTGAGTTGTTTTTTCTTCTGTTTTGACGGAAGTGACAGGTTCAGATATCACAGTGGTAATTTCAACATCTTTAGGAACATCTACTCCAGAGACAGTTGTGACATCAGATATGGGTTCAGTCACTTCATCCTGTTTCAAAGTTGTATAAAGTGGTGACTGTTCAGTAATTGGTTGTTGAGAGTCCACAGATACAACGGGTTTTTCTGTTGACAAAGATTCCTTTTCAGGTTCAGCTTCTTCTTCTGTCTGAATTGCTGGAACGGAATCAAGTTTAGTTGATTCATCAGTAGTAGGTGCAATTTCTGTAACTTGAGCATTGTCACTGGGCGTTGTTGAAGATGAATCAATTGGTTCAGATGATGGTAGTTCAGATTGAACATCATCGACAGCTACAACTGGTATTTCACAATTATCGTTTACACAGTTGTTTGATATGGGCTGTTCATCATGGACATCATTTTGATCTGATTCAGATTCTTCTACTTGAGAAGTCGGTGTAGTAACTGATTCACTTACTGCATTGGTTACAAGCTCGCCGATAAGGGTAGTTGTTTTGAAATCGGTGTCTTTTGTAATCTCAGGTTTGCTTTCAGAAGGTTCCGTCGGTATAACTCCCGAACTATCGATTTCATTTTCAATATTGTCTTGATCAATAGCAGGAACAACAGTAGATTTTTCAGGAACTCGAGTATATTCAGCTTCTACTATACATCCAAGAGAACCGCATCCACTTTCAGGTTGAGGTTGTTGGGGAATTACCGTAGTTTTTTCCGTACAATCGCCATAAGTACAATCTTCGACTGAATCAGTTGGCAAAACAGACACACCAATTTTGTTGATATCATCCATCGAAGTTGTTGTGGTTACAATTTTTTCAGTAGATGAGGAAATCTCAAATTTGCTTGTTTCAGAATCAGTGCTGAGTGGAGTTGTATTAGCATCATTATCACTTGCTGTATGAGAGGCTTCTAATTCATTGTCTACTGGGTTTGGCGATTCTGATTCTGATTCGTGTTCAGCGATAATCGAAGGCACCGTTGATGGTTCTTTAATTTCCTCTGTTGAGTGCGGGAGTTCATTATTTTCAGTATCAGCACTGGGAACTTCTGTTTGTTGTTCTTCTGATTGTTTTTCAGTTGTGTGACCAACTTCATGATCCTTAGTATCGGGAATAGGACTTTGTTTTTCAGTTGTTCCGATAGACTGCTCTTCGACTGGTGCTTCTGTCTGTGGTATTTGATCTTCTGAAATATGTACGAGATTATCATCAACAATATCAACTGAAGGAACTGGTGCTCCTTGTTGTATGCTTGGTTCACTGGTTTCAGTTTCTTGGACATCAACAACGGGAGAAACTGTTTGTTGTTCTTTTATCTCCTCGGTTGACTGATCTACTACATTGACATTGGAAACTACAACTGGAATTTCGGTATGTTCTTCTTTAATTTGATCCTCAATAGAGGGACTAGGTTTATCATCTTCTGTATAAATAGCAGGTGTGCTTGATTCTTGAACTTGACTTTCAGTTGTATGATCTGGTTGGTGGTCTTCAGTATTCACAACAGGTATGTGTTGTTCTGGAATTGGTTCTTCAGAATGATCAGGTTCTTGATGTTTGTCAGTAATGGCTTCTTCATCGATGAGTGATGGAGTTTTAGTAGTTTGATCTGACTCAGGATTTTCGGTGTTCAGAACAGAACTTTCTGTTGGATGTTCTGAGATCTGTTTTTCAGTAGTGACATCTTTAACAGAATCTTCTGTTAGACGAAGTGGCTCTTCAGTTGCAAAGGTGGATACTTGGTCTACAGATGATGTTTCTGTTTGTTGTTCTTTTGTTTGTTCTTCGGTGGTATGATCCACAGGAGAAGCTTCTGTTAAATGTACTGGAACTTCAGTTACTTGTTCTTGTATGCTGTGTTCAGTTTCAACAGCAGGAATTTCAGTTTGATGCTCTTTAATGGTTTGATCATCAATAGGATTTTCAGAGATTTGTACTGGAATTTCGGTTACTATTTCATCTGGAACCCGAGATTGGGTAACAGAAACAGGAATGTCAGTCTGTTGATCCTTGGATGTATGATCGACTAAGGGAATTTCTGTGATTTGCACGACACCTTCACTTACTTGTTCTGGTACGTGGTCTTCTACCTCCAGAACAGAAGATTCAGTTTGATGATCTTCAGATATATGATCAACTATTGGAGCTTCTGTAAGTTGACCTTCACTTTCAATTACTTGGTCTGGTACATGGCTCTCAGTATTTACGATGGGAGTTTCAGTTTGATATTCCTTGATGGTATGATCAATGATAGGGGCTTCCGTGGTCTGCACTTCACCTTGAGTTACTTGCTCTGGTATGTGATCTTTGGTGATTAGAATGGGAATTTCCGTTTGATGCTCTTGTAAATGTTCTTCAGTGACATGGGCAACAGTTGGAAGATCCGTAACTTGAGCTTGAATATCAGTCACTTGGTTTGGTGTACTGTCTTCAGTTTCTAGAATGGGGATTTCAGTTTGATGTTCTTTGATTTCTTCTTCAATTACCTTGTCAACAATCGGAGCCTCTGTAATTTGCGATTGAATTTCAGTTACCTGATCTGATACATTCTCTTCGGTTATCACACTAGGAAGCTCTGTTTGATGCTCGTGGATTTTGTTTTCAGTAGTATGGTCAATTACGTGATCTTGAATTTCGTTTGATTGATCAGCTACACCACTAAAAGCGGGAGCTTCTGTTTGTTTATCTTTGTTTTCTTCTTCAGTTGTGTGATCGGGTTCATGATGTTTAATATCTATTGTGGGAGATTGTGTGCCTTCTACTTGACCTTCAGTTGTTTGAGCTTGTTCATTATTTGAAACAGGAACAACTGTTTGCTGTTTATCTTCTTCGATTGCAGGGGTAGGTTCATTATATACAGTAGTCAAAACAGGACTTTCTGTCTGTTTTTCATCTAGGTACACTTCAGTTATATGAGACGTTAGGTCAAAGATTGGAGCTTCAGTTGATTGTTTGTCTATGGTGTGCTCCGAGACTTCATCTTCCAAACCTAAGGTGGATGATTCAGTTTCTTGTTTGTCGGTAGTTTGAGTTGAATCATGAACAGAAGGAAGACTATCACTACTTGATTCTTCGACTGTAGAAGCGGTGGTTTTATCAATAATATCTTTTTCTTGTTCAACAATAACTGGTTTCTCTGTAGGTAGGGATTCTGGCACCTCGGTTGCTTTTGATATTGTTGCTTCTGATGATTTTTGTGCTTCATTGTCATCTATTGCGAATCTAGTATCTGTGCTCTCTTCCTGAGGAATATTGAATTCTGGTTTTTGAGTAGCATTTTCAACCAAAACAGTAGTTTGACTGGGTGAAGTCGGAGACGGGACAGATTTCTCCGTAGTAGCGTATTCGTCTTTATTTAGTAATTCATCCTGTGAAACTGTAGTTTTATCATCATCTTGGTGACCGAATTCAGAGACTAGTGCAGATGTTGTTACTTCAATTGATAATTCAGTTTCAGTTTCAACTTTAACTGTTGTCACTTCTGAAACCACCTGAACATGTTCGGATTCTGTTTCAACTTTGACTGTAGTTACATCTGATACTACTTGACCTTCTTCGGATGCTGTGATCTTGGGAGATTCCGTAGCTTCTGAGATAGTATCAATTGGTTTCGAACATCCATCCGATCCACAGTCTGGTACATAAATTGATGGGACTATTTCTTCCTCGGTAACAGGTGACGATGAAGAAGTGGAAACAATATTTTTCTCATCAGCCTCGCTTTGTTCAGGGACACTTTCAACCTTTTGATCATGCTCAGGTACAACTTCTGTCGGAATGATTTCTTGTTCTTGGGTCTTATGTGTAGTATGTTCTTCTGAAGCAGGAGTAGAAACATCAGCCATTTGATTGTCAGATTCAATAGATGATGATCCATCATGTTCGCAAACATACATTGGACAGCATGCGTCTTTGGCGTGTCTAACAGGTTGACAATTTACCATATTTTCTGGAGGTGGTGAGCAGCTTACACTTTCACATTTAATTATACTACTTCTGCAATAACAAGATGTTTGACATTTGTTTGCTGTTGGTACTTCGCTGTTATTTCTATATGTCACTCCATCGACAAGACAATCACCTTCTCCGGGTATACGAGGAGGCTCTTCGGATGGCTCAGTAATCTGATGATCATCTTCTTCTATTTCATTTTCTTGTTCGTCTACATGTTGTTCAGTTTCTGATGGTTTTTGAGACACTATATCGGGAGAAGAAGTGTGATCCTCTGTTTTAGTAGTATCAACATCGATAGATGTAGACTTTAATGTTGTTGCTTCATCGGCCATTTTTGAAGTGGTCAATTTGACACTATCATCATCATCATCTACAGTTTGGGAAGTGATTTCAAATGCGGGTGACTCGGGCTTACTGTCCGGATAACCGGTTATCGAATCCTTATCTTGGTCAAGCACGGTTACTGTAGTGGGTTCTGAAGATTCAGTCGAAGAAACTGTGACATCAAATGGATTTTGAGTTTTTTCTGTTTCTTCAATATCAACAGATTGTTGAATTTCTGGTTGGTATGTTTTGGGTGTAGTCAAATACTCCTCAGCGACAGTTGTTGGATTCTTTTCAGTGAAGGTATCTATTTTTTCATCTTCATTTTTGTGAAGGTCGGGTACTAAAGTTGAAATAGGTACACTCTCATCAAATTTGTCTGGCACACTAGTAACTATTTTCGATTCAGTAGTTGATTCAGTGATATCATGACTGACACTTGAAGATAAAATAGCTGGTTCACTTGTTGATTCTTGTGAAACTTCACTAATAACGGGTGACATAGTTGAAGGTTCAGGCAATTTAGAACTTTCTTCATCATTAGATCCTTCTGGTACACTCGCTACAGTTGATACTTCTGGAATATCTTGTAGAGATACTGTTGTTATTTCAGGTTCATCTTCAGGTTTTTGTGCCGAAATAGTTGAATCGTCAATAGGCAAAGAGTTATCATGGGTTGGTTTTTCATCTTGATTATCTAGGAGGTTTGTATCTTTAACAATTGGAGATGACGTACTAGTTGTCAAATCATCTTGTCCAGATCCTTCGTGTCCTTCAGAATCAACATTGCTGTCATCGGAACTAACGGGTTTATCAGTAGTTGGTGTCACTGCTGCATCTTTATTGACTTCTTCTACAGATGTTTCATCATCAGTATCAGATTCATCTGACTCAGAAGAATCGGTTGGTTCAAATGATTCAGATGAAACTGATTCAGTTGATACATTTGATGAAACAGATTCAGTTGACACATTAGATTCATTTGATTCAGTTGATACACTAGACTCGCTTGATTCGGTAGATACACCAGACTCATTTGATTCAGTTGATACATTTGATTCACTTGAATCAGCTGGGCCTTGGGTTTGTAGAGGTCCCGGAGTACTTTCAAATTCAGGCTGCTTAGTCGGGGTATTCACAATATCTTTTTCACTATAAGAATCCGTTGGTGTGGTTGGGGTATCTTGAACATTAACGCTTGTTGAGGATTCATCTTTTTTATCTTCAAACACTTCAGTGAGAGAATGTTCTGTAGGAGTAGGAGTATCTTCATGTTGTTCAGTAATTGCAATATCATCTTGATTAACAACGGTGTCTTTTTCGGGTGTTTCAAATCTGTCTGAAATATCAACAACAGGTGTTGTATTCTGAGAATCCTTATCACTGCTATCTTCAGAAATCACGGGTCTTATAGTAAATACACCCTTTTCGGGGGTCGTTTCAGACAAAATTTCAGGCTCATGCGTAATATGATCTGAAGATTCATCATCGCCATGTTGAACTGAAATAGTGGTTGCATCTTGTTCGACTCGTTTTTCTGTAGTGACCTCAGAATCTTTCACGATATCTTCTACTGGTAGAGAGTATTTAGGTGTTGTTTCATCATTTTCTACGAGAACAGTAGTAGCTTGGGGTTCAGACGGGATATCACTATCAACAACGTGGATTGAAACATCAGGTTTATGTTCCAATTCAACTTCATCTGTATGTTGAGGAACTTTTGTTGAAGTAGCCTCAAATGGTACAATTGTTTCGGGATTTTGGTCATCCAATTTGTTATCTCTTACTTTGGTTACCATGTTTTGTTCGGTGACTTCAGGAGAACTATAGATTTCGTTAATGACCGCTTCTGTTGAAGATGGTTCATTTTCAGATTTAGGTGTTGATGCTGGAACGTCTTCAATCTTATGATCATCACTTGGTATTTGGTTGACATCATCATCTTCCTCAAGTTTTTGATCATCATAAACAATGTTAATAGGAGTAGTGGCAGCAACAATTTCTACACTTTCAGTCACTGTGATCGGATTGTCAGATTCAACCTCGACAGTAGTTGATATTTTATCATCAACAGAAATAGGTTTGACTGTAGTGAATTCTTCTGATACATGTTCATCTTTAATAGTTGTAGGCTGTTCTTCTGGTTTAGCAGCATCTTGAACCTTTGCAGTAGTTTCATAACTATCTTCTTGAAGTCTATTATTGATTGTAGTTTTTTCATCAAAACTAGGTGTCGTTGATGCATCATCTTTTGTGGCTTCTGAAATATATTTTGTGGTAGATTCGATAGCATCGGGGATTGAATCAGCTTTAGTATCAGTTGTGGAACTGATTGGAATTTCAGATTTATTCTCATCGGCTGTTATTCCAGCAGTAGTGGATTCTGCTTCTACAGCAGAAACTGGCTTATCGGTAGCATCAACTGATTTTTCTGAATCCAAAGATTCCTGTTTTTCGGTAACATCGACAGAAGCAGGTGAGGTAGATTTTTCATTAATATCACTAGTAACAGCACTTTCTGTTTCAGCCACTGGTACATCATACGACTTGTCTGATTCGGTCGTAGTTGGTTCATCTCCTTCACAAATGTAGGTATCAGGACAACACTGTCCTTCTCGGGGTGCAATGGCAGCACAGTTTTTACCTTCATTTTCCATCGGGGTGCCACATTCCTGTACAGCACAAACAATATCTCCTTTCATACAATAACAATGTTCACAAGCTTTGTCAGTAAGTATGAGAGCTCCATCAGCGTAAGTCATGTCGTTATATGTACATTCTTGAGTAAAACTAGGGGCAAGAGTGGTAGTCAACAAGTATCCTTCTGTGGGCTTAATGGTCGTTGTCATATCATCTAGCATCAATGGACCTTCATCCTCTTGGTGATCTAGAGCAAAAGAACAACATTAATGATATTTAATAAAAATTATAAATCCAATTAAAAAGTCAGTGAACCCACCACATGAATATCTCACTGGACAACAGGATCCTTTCTTGTACACCGGAGTGCATCCTTCAATATGAAGAGTACACTCTTGCATGACACAGGCAGTCATATTTCTGATGCAATAACACAACTCACAAGGCTTATTTGCATTTGAGGGTACTTGAGCTCCGTCTGAGTAAAATTTGCCACTGATCGAGCATCCAAAGTTATCACGGTGACCAACTTCAGTAGAGTCAGACGATGATGGAGTAGTCGACGCTTCCAAGTCTACAGGGACTGTAATTGAATTTTAAAATGTATAAGTTTCTTCTACATTACTTGGTATGTATCAAATCAAATGTAGGTACATACCATCAGGACAAGTGATGACAGGACAGCATTGATCTTCACGTTTCTCCACAGTACAATCTTGTCCAATGGGTTTCGTGAACGGACAAACTCTCAAGTAACACATCAACATTCTATTGTGGCAAGTGCAGTTCAAACAGGGCTCGTTTGTCATAATTCTGTCACCTTCTCCGTAATGTTGGAAGTTGTAATAGCATCCAGATTCTGAAAGATAAGAATTTCAATTGATTACTAATACATTCGAAGGCAAAAGATCAAAAGGAACAATCGGTGCTTCTTTTTACGATGCCGCTTGATTCGATTGTTATCGAATTTTCACGGTGATTTTTTTTTACCCGCTGACAATATCATTTATCACGAACAATATGACGCGAAAATTCTTTAATATAATACTATTACAAAATTTATTTTAAAATTTGTATGAATTTAACTATTTTAGTCGGCAATGATCCATAATATGAATCGTAAGCGGTGGACGTGCTTTTTTAATACTAACCGCAAGATTGTTTACTTTTCGGTTATTTAATTTTAAATAAAATATAATAATAGCCACGAGCTGTAGTGGCGGAGTATTTTGTATTTAAATTCTATAGTCAAATAATTATCAATCCACATTTTTTATTGAAATTATCCCGGTCGCAATAAATGATTAAGTTCACAATTTTTTATTAATAAATTTATATTTTATATTGATGTAATATTATTGAGATGAGCAGAGAGGTTAGCGGCCCGCAAGTCAAGTCTTCTAACGCTGGGGTCACGATCCACTTTTTGCTTTGTCGATTGTATCTTATAAAAAAAAACAGATCGCATCCCGATGTTGGACATTTTCGATTATCATTCGCCTGAGAGAATTATATAAGAAACGAAAAGACCAATCGAATAGACAACTGACTATCCGCGATCATTCACACTAGAAATAATGAGATTCATCTTCTAATCGATGTGTATTTAATTACAATTTAAAAGAAATATTCTAAATATTGAACATAAAAAGGTTTAGGTCTGTCATGCCGAATATTTTATCATAATATAAAATATTAAAATTATATAACTTTTTCAATGTATGTGAGTTATAACAAGTGTCCACTAAATACTACAAAAAAAATGGAATTTATCTCGACTTATCGTTGTTTTATATAATACATATCACGACTTAATCTGCAAACGTGATAATAAAAATAACTTTATTGTACTAATTAATTTTTAATATATTAAAACATCATTTGTATGAAATACAACTCAAAAAAACTCTATAGATTATTAAATTTATGGCATAATGAAACACTTTTATGTTGATCCTCCACAATTCAATTTATTAGAGTTATGAATTTTGCGGATTAAGTCGTCAATATCTCCCAAAAACTATACTACTATTAAATAAAAAATATTATTAATTATTACGTTTGTATAGAGTATAAAAGAAATAAAAAAGCATGCATATCTAACAAAATGGCACTTAAATTTTCATTACTGTGGAAATGACTATAAAATTATCTTAATATGCAATCCTTAAGGTTTATTAACCATTTTATAAATCGCAAATTGTTGACTTAGGCTTGTGAATTCTCTTAAATAAATTGAATCTCCACGTATTATGGATGAATGCATTTTGAAATATCAATTCGAATAACGGACAGAAATGTGAGTTTAGTACGAAATTATTATATTAAACCGCAAAACTACGCATGTTTACTATTCTGAACCGTTATTACGGTCGAAATAATTATTTTAAGGGCCATAAGTATACGAAGAAAGCACTGAAACTTCTATTTATACACTGTTTTATCTCGGATGTGTAATTTAAATGAACATTCATCCCGTTAGTAATATGCAGTCGTAAGCCAGAAGAACGCATTATGTTTTATCAAATACAGATAAATTATATTTGTTTTAAATAGAAGAAGCTGTAGTTTGAGGTTTTATGTATTACACGCGTTGAACTCTAATTGAAAAATGAAATAGTCGGCTTGTGTGATTATTTTATAATTTAAATTGTATAGGAAATAAATAATGAATCTCTTACCACCATCGTACACTTCCATTTCGGTGTTTTCATTGAGGGGAGCTGAAACAGAAAAAATAATTTATGAATTCTCCGTTATTTGGATTTAAATAATAGTGTCACTCTTCCGTTCTACATTTTGAGATATTTTGTAATTTTCTCATATTACGATTGTGACCGCAAATACAATGGGAAATGTGATATTTAATAATAATATTGTGTGTACCCGTTAACCGAGACATGTTATATGACCGTGAATTTATTTTTTAATAATGTTGCAATGTTTAGAGTCATTATTTGATGGTTTTGTCCCGATGGTCAGTAAATAGTCAGGTGGCTGAATAGGGTGTTTGTAAGGCAGTGGCACTTGGTCACATCCAAATAACGGAACAGCACCTCTTGTAAGCTCAAACACGTACTTCACCTATCACTTTTTCCCACACTTATAATGATTGTATCAAATACACTGTCAATATTATATAATTTAAACAAATACATTCTCCAACAAGCCATACAAATTTAAAAATAATTAATAAACCGTCAAATATATATATATATATATATATATATATATATATATATATATATATATATATATATATATATATATATATATATATATATATATATAATTAAAATAAATATATATATATATATATATATATATAATTAAAAAAAGCAATATAATAATGATAAATTAGGTTAGGTTGGTAAAAATAGCTTATTTAAAGTGAAAGCACTTTTTTATTGTTAAATACAAACTGAAAACCCCAGAAAATTTATAAAAATTGTATGATTTTCAAAAATTTTAAAAATAAAATGAAAATACATCTTCCAATGTATTTCTACATGCGCTGTTTTTCCATCAAGGTCTTCAATTTTTATCAGTAATTTTTTAAAAAAAATTCATGGAAGAAATTATAGCTACCTAATCAAACGATTGATGTTTAAACCGTATTTATATTTAATACATTTAATAATTTTTAAGCTTAATTTTCTCATTTTTTATATGCTTTTATAAATAAATAGAAGCCTTGAGAGTTGTTGATTTTTGATACATAAAATTTCATTTTATGAGATATCTGATTGATTACTGAAATTAAATTTTAACCGTATGTTTCATACAGCAATATTAATGACAACATGAATGTTGACACAATCAATCAATAGAATAAAATGAAATAAACGTCCGAAGGAGTGATTGAGTGAAGATGAGTACAAAAAGAGCTGACTGCATCATCAAGTCATCATAATCATCATATTTATTATAAATATTACTAAAGGCTTATTCATTTGCACTCGGCGCCTAAGCGATGACGAAACTTTTTTCAATGCATCAAATCCGGCTAAGGCTTTAAGGAGGTTTGTCAATCCGGCGATAAAAAGTGTATATATTCGGAATAACGGTTTTCATTGTGAAATATATGTATAATAATTAATCAGTGGTTCTCAAACAGCGACGACATAATGAAGGGGCTGATTGTCAAGAACGTGCGAACGCCGAGGAATGCGAATACGTGACCTGGCAAATTATAAACTGCAAAATAATATTAAAATAGGCAATACTGCAACATTGGTTAAATATTTAAGCACGACGACGATCTTTATTATTAAAATAGTAAAATAGGGCGTATATAAATATTTTTATATATTTATATACGCCCTTTTGGCTTTTGGGAAGGTTTTTACAAATTTGGTTTTATAGACACAACAACGTGTTATTTCATTGTCTGTCTGTGATTTTAACTATTACTAGTTACATAGGTCACCGAATTAATAATCAGTATTTACCTTACAATACAGGAAATCAGAATAAACTTAGATCAAGACATTCGATCGGGATTTTATTCATATTATTCCCGATCTCCCAGTCGTAATAACCGATCAAATATTTTTAAGTAATGGATTCACAGGCATACATCACCGTAAATACGATAGTAGAGTTACTTAGCTACACTTATGATCGGTTTTTTGTTAGTTAATGCCTCGGGCGAGGCACTAATTAACAAAAAACCAATCAAAATCACAGCAAAGCACGCCTAGGAAACCGAAGACGTGATTTGAATCCATGATTCCGATTTTGCCAATGACTGCACTTGATTTTTTCAATGCCTCAATCGACTCATGGTTATTAGTTTAAAACTTATACTAAACAACTCTAAACAAATGTATTTTAAAGAAAATTGTTAGTTGCAATTTCCACAGTATTTTATTAGGATGTTTGAGTACTTTCGAATACCAATAAATGATTCTATATTATAAAGCAATATGGAAATAATGGAAAAATAAATAAAAAATACTATCAACAATTTGGAATATTTACTTTTAATATTTCCCAATATTTTTTTAGAATTAATAATGTCATTAACCGCATGTATTGTACTAAAACAGCTGACATAGGTTTTGCCATACTCAAAATAACCAGTTCAAAATGCAAGAGGTATCATCTTATTTGCATTTTTTTTGCAGCCCACGACTATTGAATCAATTGAAATGCAAGACTCTCCCTGAATCGGTAAAAGTATCGAAATGGTCACCATTTAAACGGCAATCAATTGAGTTTTGTATGAGTCAGCTCAATTTATTATCATTACAGCACGTAGTGAATATCTTATGAAGTTTTATTGCTTCTTGTGTTGGAAATGAGCCAAATGACCTGTTGGAATCTCTATAACCCGATGACACCATTTATTCAATTATGTAATTATAGTGGAATAAGTCCTGTTTAAATGCTAGATCTACGAATACGCTGGGAATATTATCCGCGTGTGTAGAGTTGGACAATTCAAAAAAAATATGTAAAAAATACACCTTGTTTGGTTTACTTACTGTACCGGATTGCTAATTAATGCAAAAACGGGTTAAGTAATGTATAAATATAGGATTTTTGCTTATTATAAATGATCTCACTTTGCCAATAGCAGTCATTAAATATTATTATTTTTATCACCGACAATTGCACGATTTGCATCGTATTTTATACAATTACATACAATGTGGTTGCACAATAAATTATAGAGATGTTCATCGTTTATTGAATGTTTGTCAGCCACACTTTACGACCCGTCACATCGATCGAATACGATTTATCTGAATTCCTATACCAATTTTATTGTTGAGTGGATTTTTTACTTTTTAAAAAATGAAAGAATTTTTTTTAAATTAATTTTGATATGGCACAACGACAACGTGTTAATTACTTGTCTGTCGGTGATCTTAACTATTACTAGTTACACAGCTCACCGACTTAATAATCAGTATTTTACCTTACACTACAGGAAATCAGAGTAAGCCTGGATTAAGACGCTCAATCGGGATTTTATTAATAATATTCCCGATCTATATTTTGTAATAATCTTTTTTTTTCTTGAGCGGGATTTGAACCCATGACTACAGTATTTGTAGCCACGCACCTTATCTCCCAAACTATTGTAGTTGGCCCTGAGAAGAGTTATTACAATGTTTATAAATATATTTTTTTCGTGTGGCTCTTTATAATTATTTACCTCCATTTATCGACTCTTAGTTTATATGTTTTTATGTATCCAAAATAAATACCGGACATAATATAAATAAATAATAAAATTCAATGTTATAAGATTTAATTAAATTTTATTGCAATTGTTCAGGTTTTGCATTAATCAAGAACTATTCGATGGATTAGTAACACAACAACAAAACTACAAATTACAAATAGTTTATAAGTATAGCTATATTAGATTTTATTATTTTTTTATGTGAGTTTTCATATAATATATTAATAAATAAGCTTCTGATATAAACACAACTTGGGTTAAAATTAGTTAAGATCATTGAGAATAAAACTGTATATTTAAATATTTTAATGTCGATACGTTTTTATTTAAGTCACCTATCGGATTCAGACAGCTTCGACTAATGCAAATACTTAATAAATTATTAAATCTATAAAATATTTGAATACGAAGGAAATGTCTCAAATTAGTGTTATACCCATTGAAGCATTGTATCTATACACAATATATTTAATTGATTCGAGAATCTACCTACACAGAGAATAGAACTGAGTACCTCGAGTTACTGTTAGTTTAGTTAACCTTATGGCAAGACTGGCATCGACTATTTGTCCTGATAAGGCAAAAATTTATTGAGGCGTTTAGCGATGTATTCAATAGAGTCGTGGGAAATGGCAATTAAAACTGTCCTTTTTCTACAGTTACTTTCTTCAATCATAACAATAACATTAATAATTCACCGTCTGTTTAGCAAAACGGACACAGTTTGTAAGGCGATTAGAATGTGTAATCCGCTTGATTTGTACGTGATTATTTAGAAGACTTAGGAATTTGGGTCGGTAATGTATAAATAAATAAATAAATCAAGGACACACACCATAGATCAAAACAAATTAATTACTTTTTTTAGGTTTCATAAAATATATGTTAAAAATCTAGAGGGATATTTATCTTTAAATGAAAAAAAATCATAATATTAATCTCAATATCGTCAGCTTTCTTAGCAGACTGTGTATGTCCATTTTTCCAAATATTACAAGAGACACTCATTCAAGCTAAAGGCCGTTAAAAAACACATTTATAAATATATTTAAATATAACATTTATTTTTTCTGTTTCTTTTTTTTTTGTTTTATTCGTATAGTATTATGAATTTGTTTATATATATTTCAATTTATTTATTTATTGATATATTATATAAATTTTAGTAGTTCTACAAGTGGTTTTTTTGTATTTTTTCCCATAACGTATGTGATGGTGTGTTAATTATCTTAATTAACAATAGATTTTACTCCATATTAAAATAAGTAAGAGACTTTTTGTATAACTAAATAACATTTATTTTGTGAAACCTTTATAAAATGGAGTGCTTATTTATTCTCATTATATGGCATAGGCATATAAAAATTAAACATTTTGGAGTTAAGCAATCTGCAAAGAAATCAGACGATATTGAGAATTATATTGTGATATTTTTTTCCATTTAAAGATAAATATCACTCCGACTTTATATTCTAAATTGTAGATTTTTTAACATGAATTTTTGAAACCTATATAAAATAGAGTTACAGTCATTTATTGTGTTGAAAATAACAATTCAACTATATATTATTTGAATGTTTTAACACAAAAAATCCATTGGATAAATAAATAATTCAGAGTTACGCACTCTACAAAGAAATTTGACGACATTATTGAATATTTTGATGTAAGTATTAGGGTTTTAGTTAATGTACACAATAATATTAGCTTTTATTTTAAGTTTTCACCTAATAAATTTTTAAATAAGCTTCTTATATATGTGCGAATTTTGTTACAATTAGTTGTTAATGTAGAAAAATAGCGAAACTCATTCTATTTGAAGTTAAATACGATTCCGTTCGAGGGGTGAGTTCTGTCAATAAAGCTAATGTGTAGTAAGGGGCGGTGGTGGGTTCGTATCCCGATAGATTCACTTTGTCGGACACTTTCCCCAAATCCAATTATTCCATCCAGGAGGTAAATTGGATTCCACCACTATTTAGTATAACGGAGATAGTAATTGGTGTACGAGTGCTGCAACTATTCCAAAAGCGACATTTAATTATGGGTCGACCGCTCCAATTATATAAGAATTTCATCATCGATTTTTTTAATATTAAATATGCTGGCTACCGTATAGGAATGCTGCCTTTTCGCCGATGTATACAATAATTATAAATAGTTTTAATAGAGGATGGACGACCTGAAATACCGGTCTATGTGGGTTCCGTTTTAAAACCGGTTATCTTGAATATCCGCCGACAGAATGACACTTTCAGGATGTCAATTAATTGCACACGATCTTCAAGGAAACCTTAATATAATAAATATTATATTAATCAAATTGTATACCTACTGAGGTGAATTACCGAAATATGCATGGTTATTATTGAATCAAGAAAGGGAACATCTAGGTCTGACTATAAGTTTCCAAATAACAGAAAGTAAAAGGGAACAAATTATATGTATACATGACGTATTCAAAAGCCAAAAAATAGTGATTATTTATTTTAGAAAGGGAAGAAGTCATATTGTGCATGCATATTGTCAAACAAACTTAATTTTTGTGTTTTGTTTTTTATATATAAATATTTTATGAAAAATATTCCAAATATGTATTTACAGTTCATACTATATTATTATTTTTTGAAATCTCTAACGAATAATTTACATACGGGATAAAAATGTTTGCCCCTCTAATAATTAGTGTCACGGAAAGGTAAAACGGTTAAATAACAACCCCTGAAAAGAGATATAACTAGAACTTAATACTGATACTATTTTATGTGACTTTCGAGTTGATCTTTGTTTAATTGAATTTTTTTATATAAAACGTTGAGCATTGTTTATGGTACCAATTAATTGATTTTATAGGGAATATATTTGATATGTAGGCATAAATATATATTCGATAAAGGTATAAGTATGTCTCTCTTTCACTCAACACGTTTCCTAGTGGCCACTGAGAGTGGTCGTGACAATACTTTGACGATTAAAACGCAATAATATGTTAAACATGTTAAAGAAGTAGTCTTTGGTAAAAAGTGAGGCTAGATGTATTTGAGTGTATGTTTGAGTTCATATGACATGTAGTAACAATGCATTTACCCATTTTACTGTGAAATATAACTGAAGATATGAAGAGACATGTTTACAGTATAATGTTTGCCAGGTAACTCATGTTTTTGGCCACTTGATCCACTTGAACTAAACATGCATTTAGCTTACTGAGAGATATATATATATATATATATATATATATATATATATATATATATATATATATATATATATATATATATATATATATATATATATATATATATATATATATATATATATATATATATATATATATATATATATATATATATATATGTAGGAAACACCTGGTGTATGAAGCGTGATCGTGAGGTACTTTGAAGCAAAGGTTGCGGACCCCTGGGCGAAATAGTATGCGGTCTACCTTGAAGGTGCAATTCAGAGTTTGATTGGCGAGATGAGGTGAGAAAATGATATCGGAATGTAAAAGATTACAGCCGATCGCACGTCGGAAGCCAGCAAAGCGGTATCCATATTCGATGGAGGATGTATTTAGTTATAAAATATTGTAATGGGTATTAGCAAGATAGGCTTCACGGTGATGGCATCCCATTAGTATTGCCGCCAGCAGAAGTGACGTTCTTCCACTAAACGTTGCGTCAGGTTTCACCAACTAATTGAACCTATCTTCAGATCATTGCCCTTGCACCGACCAGCCAGCTTCATATCCCGCACTAATCAAATATGAGGGGTGTATTCACCCACCCTTACATCAAAGAGACTGCGAAAATTGGACATAAGAGCATATTTCATCTTTACTTGAAAGCTACACATTTACAACAAATAAGCTTATTGAAATCCCATTCAACATACTCAGAGAGGATTAGGACTAATATGAGCTTTTATACTCATTAGCAGTACGCTATATTTAATCTGAGGAAAAAGGAGCTTTTATGATGAATTACATTATATATTTTATATCGAAAATTATGTCAAATTTTAGACACGCGCAAAGAATTAATTGATACTCTTAACAGAAAATTATATCATAGTTTTACGGTGTTATTATTACGGCCATGTATTGAAATGTAGATCGATTTTTTATACTTTAAACCGAATCAAAGGAATAGAATATAAAGTGCAGTCTATTAAGAAGAGATAATTATTAAAAATAATTTATATACTTTTTAGGGTCAGTTACTTCAAACTCTGAGAGCTCGAGAGTTGCAATTCTAGTGATTGCACAAAAAATGCTACATTGGTCATACTTGACTCTCGAGTTATGTAGCTCACTGTTTGAAGTAACCGATCCTCAAAAATAAAAAACAACTAATTTAAAACTGCTTAATTATTAGTCTTTTCCCTTTTTATTGAGTAATTTATATTCACGTTCTTATAATGAGGTGTTACATCAACGAGCTTTAAGCTCACGTTGTACTTTATACTGTAAAATATTTGTTTTATCATAAATTGTACTTTTGGAGCCTTGTGTCGTATCAATTATTTAAAATATCATAGGGTTGTAGTTGTATGAGGACAAAAACAACTAACCGTACTTAACAAACAGCGATGTTCTTGTAGCTTGATTGACAGCTTACAGGGAGTTTATTTTAACAAAGCACTTTACATACATTCGTAAATTGTAATAGGACCTAATGGACATTTATTATTGAACTCAATGTTGCAACAAAATATCTCCTTCAACGCTTAATTGTTGATTTATCCACGGTTTTTGTGTGGAAAACGGCCTACTCTTCCAATAATGCGCAATGCTTCGATTGTGATATCGGTATGACAAATCTTCCGTTTGTTTTAACGGTTAATTTTAACTGCGGTATCGTAATACACAATAAGTAAATAATATGGAAAAAGCTCGAGTCCGTTCCGAGAAAATAGACAAACAAAAATGTACAAGAGCGGATATTGTGCAACTGGAAGATGGAATAATATCTTCAATACCACTCAAGAAGCTCTCCATCATGGAGTGCGCTTGTAAAACGTCTATTTTTAAATTATATTAAAATAAATTGTATACGTGGAAAATATTTATACAGTTAAAACGTAGTTTATGGGAGATTTCAAAGTGAAGCAATTAAAATAATTGATTCTAGACAGATGCACCAGCTGGAATATGAACTAATAAAATTATATTTAGACAAACTAACCCATAATATTTCAGAGATAAAACATCCAAAATAATAATTTTAATAATGTTATCATTATCTTAGAATTATTTGAATAAATAATTTATTTTATACGATATGGCTTTAAGTGAAATTTAGGGAATTAAAAAAAAATCTAAAACAAGGGCATTTATGAAAAGTCAATCAATATATTTAATTTTATATACTACATATTGTTAAGTCGTAAAGAAAACTTCAAATGATTGTTAATACAAAATGTAATGAAAATTGTTAGTTTTAATTTCCACAGAATTTCACTAATAAGTCAATACTATCAACAATTATTAATACATTAAGCCGATTTATTTATTTGTCTATTATATCTATAGTTTTTAAACGTGCGTGTATGTTATATGTATGTCTGTACAGATACCTCAACCATCAGTGTTACCAGATGGAAGAATAATATTTTATATAAATATTTTATTACAATTAATACCAATCTAAAATATATAATAACGTGTATTTTAATGATAATAATATTAAATTATAAAAAATAACATTAGATATATTTAATAATGCATAATAAAGGACAATTCTCAAAAAACAGTATTTATTAGGAGACTCGCTTTTTAAATATTGTCATCATATGAAAACGGTATTATTTTATTTATAATTGACTTTGAAAATTTAAAATTCTTCTGATAATAAAATTAACAAACTCTCAACTCAAAATAAAACCTTCGTATTAAAAATCCAAACAGAACATAAAAAAATATATTAACGAATTGAAAATTTCAATAAAAATTACTCTTGTATTTATATACTTGTAGAATATTAAATCACACAAAAGCATATTTCTAAATTAATATGTTAATCATTTATTTCTGTTCATACATTGATCTTAATATTATTTATAATAAGCATTTTTTTTAAATAAATATTAGGATATTTATTTTTATGAATCCAATAATATTTTCAATGCATCTTACCACTCAAAAGCAACTTTTTATTTTTGACAAGACAATGCAAATAAAATAGTGTAAATGAAGAAAGAAATATTCAACTGAAATTGGATGCTTCAGGCGGGACAAAAGGTTAACCTAATCTCTATGGTATATATTTAATTTTTTTTTTTTTTTTATATTTTCAGCACAATGGGAGTCACTGTCCGGATTCGGATATGAAGAGCAGCATTAGTGAAGAGTGTGTGTAAATAGATAAAGTGTTTGAAGCATTATTTTTAGTCTTACTTTTGGTATGGCATTACACATTACACGCATGCGCATACAACATAAGAGCCAACAACAAAAAAGAGACACGTGGACAGAACATTGCCTCGGGCTGAAACGGCATTTTTATTGTACGGATCGTATTTATGGTTAGCCATAAAATAGTCATGTCAACGGAGAGCTTTTATTTATTAATAATATTTGAACACCCTGTGTATCGGAGATGCATTAGCCACGTCGTATTTGATAGCATCCCGCATAACAAGTATTATTTTACACGTTTTTTTTTTTTTAGTGGAGATTGCTTTCTGGTATTTACAGGTAGATTCTTGTGCAATGGTCTAAGTGAGGCAATGTTTACACTTAGAAAAGCACAGAGCTTTCTTTGATGTCTACTTGCACATCCACGCTTTTAGTCCGGCAAAGAGGTCATTGGCGTCTTTTCAATGATAATCTGCAATTACAGAGGCGGCTCGTGAACTCATGAGAAATGGGCCTGAGGTCATGTAATATTTTGCAAACAATTGCGCCTCATTTTCATTCATTTTCAGATGTCGTTCACCTTTGATTTTAATTCATAGTTAAAACGGCACTAATGTGCTATAATAATAAAAATCAGCGATGTTAATACACAATAAAAATAAAAAAGGTTTAAAAACATAAACGAAAAGTATATATTATATAAAAATAAATAATAGTATTATCAAAAATGTATATAAAATAAAATAAATTAAGGTGTAGGAAGCAATCATTTATATGTTACCATATAATGTCGCTCCTAAACAAGCCCCTATAGGTGGCAGAATTGGTGGAAAAGAGTTTTAAGCTGTTGTAAGTGAAAACGTTTGAGATACAAAATTTACTCAATAAATAAATCAACGATTAGACGAAGACGAAGTCCAAATTTTTACCAGTTTATTTTTTTTGTAATATTCTTTTGATTGTAAATGCCTCATTTTAGTCATTAACTCTGATTAAAGTGATTTGAAGTAATAATAAACATTGAAACAGTTTTAAAAATAAAGCAATATTTATCCAGAGAATCATGAATAAATACGGTACGGGGTTCCCAAGACGCCTTTTTAAATATGGAACGAGGGCTAACAATGTAATTAATGTTGCCATCTTTTCGATCAAATAAAACATTTTAAAATAAATAAATCATCATCCTATTTTTTCGCAGATAATAAAGCAGCTAAATATTTAACCCTTGTAATCTTTTGTTTGAATTATCCTCATTCATTAACAATTTGACATAGAAGAACGACGCAACTGCTGTATAAGAATATGCGTAGGAGGGCTCGAAATATTGTATCGATGACGAGGTCCCACTAGCGATTGTGTCGCTATTAAGAGAGGATGATTGCAGTACATTGGATGTTATGAAATAAGGCATACCGGAATATGTATAATATTTCATGTAGAGGTCCGTAATGATTGGCCACACGTCCATTTACCGTCAGCCAATAACAGTGATTAGCCGACGTGATGGACGGCATCTCGAGGTACTCGCTTCATATGCTTGAATACATTATAATGCGAGATGTCAAGTTCAGCTACTTACCATGTGTCATTTACCAATATCATCACGGAAGCCCTTTGCCGACTAATTGAATACTACTTATTACCTGTGAGAATACATTCCTAACCCCAGGAGACTCGACGACCAACTTGATGAAATTATTTCAGCGAAAAATAACCGTTAAAAAAGGTATATATTGTAGTGGGCGATAGCTTCACAATATAAATGTCTCTCATTAACGGTACACGTGAAATATTGTACTTATAGCTTGACAACTCAGGTGCTTATTTAACAATCATAATAAATAAACAGTACTCACCAGCCAAAGTCGTTGATATGAAGAAAGCAAGGAGATATAGCGCAAGCGGCACCCGCTGCGCCCTCCCCAACGTCATCGTGCCTCTCTATTTAGAAACCTGAAAAAAAATTAAAAAAATGTTATTATAAACCACATCTTAATGCCACATTGGCACAAAATCATATTTGAAAAAAAACTGGTTTTATAATAAATTTTTAAAATAATTAAAGCCAAACCTATATGGGTATAATCAATGAACTTTTATCTATAGAAGCGTCATGCAATATTACATCATACATTCGAATATGCCCGGGAATTAGCGACGTGGTAGAAGCAGCGCCCTAAGCGGCTAACACACAAAACTCTTTATTTATGTCTGCTATCGTTTTGACATCTTTACAAGTATTATTGGCACCTCTTTATATATTAGCTTATTATATATTCCCTTCCATTTAAAAACTGTCAATTTCCAGACAATCTTTTGTGTTAGTGACCCGTTGAATTGTCGAATTAATATTACATAAAGGAAATATATGGACATGTACAACAAATATATGGTAACCAATCGATAAGATGGATTCATATAATTAAATTTTTAATAAGCCCATGATATACATATTTTGCTAAAATTTGAAAGGACTAATTCAGAAATAGTTTAAAACACATATCTTTATAAATAACCCAGTTCCATTGGAGCCTTTATTTATTGTAAACGACTGTATTATTTTAATAAATAAATAAATAATTTGTTAAGTACCATCTCAATTTAATAAGCGTATAATAGATGCCTAACAACCACGGGAAATCGTTTAATTGTGTGTTTTTTTTTTGTATATTATTATTCTCTCGACGATGTGAAGAGGTACTCGATTATAAGCGGATTTGAACGAAGGGGAGCGAAGTGTTTGCAAATTTATTAATATAAAATCAAAGAGGAACGCTGAATAATTCATGATTTTTAGTCGAAAATCTCATCTCGAGGTAAGAATATTGCTAATCTGGAGTATAATTCCACTTTCGCTTCCCCCTTTTATTATGATTAGCGCCCGTTAAGTTGCCGGAAGAGACGCTCTCAAAAATGAGAATATATGGCGTAAACCTCCCGAAACATTATATTAAAAACACCGGTATTTCTCAGTTTAATTATGTAATAAATCTGCGGTTTTGTGTGGCGAAAATCGGGGTAGAAGTAATATTTTTTTTGTATTTGTAGATTGATTAATTAAATTTATAAAAGTAATGGTGGTGGTGGTGCTGATGTTGCGGAACAGCAAACAAGTCACTTAAGAGCCTTCCACGTGTTCCTTGCGGAAGCGAAAGTTTAAGGGGGTGCACAAACATGGGGGTGAGAGTTTCTCATCTACAGAGTGAGGTACACAATGAAAAAAATACGAGGAACCTTCCGACACTCACACCCTTGCCTGAGTATATTTCCAGGTGAGATATACCTGTATGTGAACTCGGGGCAATAAATCAAAAACCGCTTTGTGCAGATTCCATGCCTCCAAAATAATGGAATGGCATACTCACTTATCTCCGAAAATATTACTTTGAAAAAAATAAAATTATATATTTTAAGTGTATACTTTAACTCCCACTTTATGTTCGCAGTATTCAACTCGAAAGGTACAAAGTACCTTCAAGTTTTCCATAATTTTCAGGTAGGATTTTATACTCGTTATTTCTGATATTCATTTTTGCTGTATGCTCGTTACACATCAGTATACTATTTTTTATTTGAAAAAAAAATATATAAACTGTACGAACAGTTTTTTTTTAAATTTCTAACATAATTGTTATTAAATGTCAGTTCTATGCTTAGCAATACTTTGTCTATATATGTACGTCCATTTTTATAATTCTTAGTAATTAAATTAATTAACAAATGTTCAGAATTGAAAGCTCCCAAATTCAATTTTCAAATATTGTTTTCTGTAAACGGAATCCTTAAATTTAATGAAATATGTTTGTTATTTCCACTTTACTTTTATGAAAGTCTAAAGAATAAAATTAACGAGGTCGAAATGTCAAACTTGTATCTTTAAATTATGGAATTCCGCCAAGAAATCCACAATATCAGTAAATCATTTATTTGTCATAGTAATTTCATTTTGATGTTATTAAATGATGTAGAGTTTTTACTGCTTTTACTCGATTGGATTTGAGAGATTTAAACGTATCAATTATTGTCCTGCTTTTTTTAAAAGCACAGGGAATTTTATAGAATGATGTATTTTCCAGGATATGTAAAAAAATCCTAGTATTCACATCGAGTTAAGGTTTTCCTTTTATGTGGTTTAGTAGTGTGGGGTGTAAAAATAAAAGTTTCAGGAGTGGTCCTGGTCGTTCCCACGGGTCCAACAAACCGATGTAGGCTTTGCAGATTTATTTGCCTTATTGGATCAGCGATCCTCCCTGTTTCCGGCGAGCGCCTTTTATTTTTCATATAGCTCGAGTTATATAAAGTTAGTTGCAAATGTGAAGCTAATTCCGCTTTGAAAGTTTCTAGACGCATAAATATGGCTGGCTGTGGATGCTGCAAGGCGATTATCATGGCGATTTATTGCTGATGGTGGAGTAGCCCCACCCTATGAGATTACGCCCTTCCACCATTGTTTGTTCATACGATATAACACATGGCTACATATAATAATATTTTAATATAATTCTACTTTTACTACGGTTACCCTTCAGCTACCTACGCCTTTGATTTTTCCTTCACACGAGAAGGATTGGTATTTTTATATTGAAATCTAACTAATGCGCTGGTTACACTGTACGAGTGAAAACATAAAAAAATGTATAAACTTGCTCAGTGTAACCAGTGCATAAGGCTCTATGGTAAATTCACGAATGCTTCAATATTTCGGACGCCACATTTATCTACAAACATAAAAATTCGTCTTCTCCTTATTTATTAATTTTATAGAGCAAATTTTAAGCTTAAAATATGCTCAAAGGTGTATCACTAATCACAGAGTGTGTTTGTTGCATTTATATTTCCTCTACAGACATTAGAAATTGAAAACATTTTATTTTAATTAAATTAAATCGTTATTCCTTGTTCTTATATCACGTGTCTTCTTATTTATATTTATAGGCTTTCTTTTATTATTTTTTCCAATTTATATACTTTCTGGAACGTTTTTATTAAATAAAAAAAAAATATTATCACGGATAGTTTATTGTCGTCTGTTTTACGCCTTGTCTACAGTTTTAAAATTAATTAAATAATCGTGTTTTGTTTGTATATAAGGATGAGATATATTTTTTTCTATTGACAGAATAAAAAAATCTTCAATTTAAAATTAACTGACGAGTGCAGCATTATCACCACTGCGACTTGGGATCTCCCGTAATGCTCTAGTGGTACTGCAGTATGATATATGTAAATATAAATAAATAAAAATTTGGGTAATTTTAACCGTATTCACGCCATGGAATATTTATTGTTTAACGGTTACGGGCGTCATTAATGTGAATAAGTCACTAACACGAGTTTTCACACTTTTTAAAGTAATATTATAAATATGGCTCTGTTCGTGCACATTCACTTTGATTGACAGAGTATTCGAATGTAATGTTTAATTTTATAATATTGTAGTCGGTTAAGCAATATAACGGTACATTCACAACAACGACTATTTACGAGGCAATAAACGCATAAATTTCGCCACCGAGGAACATCTCCATGACCAACGAAGGGCCCACGCCTTTCTTATACATCCCATCCGGATTAATTAGTGGTGAAGAATGATCAAAAGTAGGGAATAGGAGTGCGGCTGGCCATAAATACGAATATAATTAGTGGTATGTGCTTAACGGTGCTTGGTCAGCTAGAGATTTGCAACCTGTCATATCGATACTCCTACAGAGGTGCTCATCAGTACGGGCCCTGAACACTTCCTGCACATTGATTTTTATCTCATCCAATGCTTGAATACGTCTGATTTCAGATAGTCTATAGTTTAGATGCATTATCTTCTAGGAATGATATGCTTCCGCATGTTTATATTGACTGCAACCGGTTGCTCAACGCACAATACAACAGTTGGCATTGCAATACGGGCGCCAATTATTACCACCATATTTATTGTATGCCATCAAACAATATTGATTAAACTGCATTATACATATAACTTGGTGAGCAAGCCTCTTATTTGAATTGGAGCACTGCACGGGTTATATACATGCATTTATCCAAACCAAACAATAAACCTAACCCATGCAGTTTCCATGTTTGAATAAACACTTGGATGAATTATGAATATACAGAGTGGACTTAAATTAACCGAGAATATTAATATATATATATATATATATATATATATATATATATATATATATATATATATATATATATATATATATATATATATATATATATATATTATTTTTTTTTTTTTTTTCACTTATTCTTGCGATAACCTACCATCCCCTAAAATATTCTCAGTTAATTCAAATCCACACTGTATATTAATTAAAGACATTGGCGGAAAAAGAGCCCGTCTAAAATATTTGTTAATATAGTAATAATACATCGATATAGTTAATAAAAATATTTAAAAAAAAAATGCACATTTCTTGTAAAATGGCCGATGAAAATTCTCCTCATCCTAGTGAAAAATGCTGTTTTTTCTACTAATATATTTATCAAATTTTTTATTTTTTTTACGCCCCAAGGAGCTTTTGTGAGAGGGTTTTTATAAACCCAACAACGTGTTAATTGTTTGTCGGTGATCTTAACTATTACTAGTTACACAGGTCACCGACTTAATAATAAGTATTTACCTTACAATACAGGAAATCAGAGTAAATCTGGAACAAGACGATCGATCGGGATTTAATTAATATTATTCCCGATCTCCCAGTCGTAATAAATTATCAAATCAATTCAAGTTTTTTTTACTTGACCGGGTTTTGAACCCATGACCGCAGTATTTGTAGCAACGCGTCTTATCCCCTGAGCTATTACACTGGTATATAAAAAAATGTAAAATTATTTAATAGAGTTTTTGATTTTGTGAACATTTGTATGGAACGGTAACAATTCAAACAAATAGCATCCTTCACTTAAATATATTTATCAAAACGCTTATTTATTTTTCAGATTAAAATAGTTCAACTTTCAAGTACATTCAACTTTCGATATTCTCTAATATTAAGGTTATATAATAAAATAAATGTTGTGGTCACAACTGTATGTATAATTTATTTTATTGTTCATTTATTGAGTATTAAGTTGTCAATTTTATGTTGAGTCAAGCCATGTTTTTTATTTACCGTACTAAAGCTATTAAAGTATTTAAACAGACATTCGGACTGGAAGTGTTTAATAAATGTTTGCTGAATCGGTTTCACGATTCGTTGGATTCCATCGGGAATAAATATATATATATTTTCCCTGTGTGCATTCGTAGAATTTTCAACATTTTGTCACGATCGAAGTGTTTGCGCCTCGTCGGATTGGAAATGATAAAAATAGACATATAAAAAGTGTTACTAGTGAACAAATATTTGAGGTATTCAGAATAAAAATCTCCCAATTCCAGTTTCCATTTTTTTATATAATAATTGATCGGAATCGATTCTCTTAAACCTATAAACCCAAGTTGATATTACAAAATGATGATTTGGACTGGGAAAAATGGATTTGGGAGCTTTTAAATCTAAACGCCTCATTTTAATAATAAAAATCTAGGTTCACTCTAAAAAACAGTGCTTGTACAAATCATGAATAAATACGGTACGGGGTTCCCAAGACGCTTTTTTAAATATGGAACATGAGTTGACAGTGAAACAAGTGTTGCCAACTTTTCGATCAACATTTTCTTTTAAATTTTTGTTGTAGGTATTTATAGATGCAGGTATATTATTCATATATATGTAATCTATTTATTTTAATTATTCCATTATCCATACTTATAGGGTGTTCGATTAACTTAATATTGGATTTTAATTGTAAGCTCGTCGGGAATGTAAGCCAATAATAAATGATGGCGGATAACGGCTTTGGCACCGGGTATAATCAACTAGACTTATTAACCATAGAGGCTGTGTGTCGCGTGCCAACTCATTAAAATTATGTATTTATTAAAATGCAAAAGCACATTCCGCAGAGGTGCGTTTAAATGGCAATTCCCATGGAGAATGTTGCAGTTTGAAGCGTGAAGATGGTAAATTTTAATTGTCATCATTGTGGTGTTGGGAGATGAGTTTCGTTTGCGGTTATTGCGGTTGGTATTTGGTATTTCCTGTATATATTATGTATGTATGTATGGAGAAAGAGACAATGTTTTAAGGTGTTAAGTTCATAGTGATTTTAAGGTCGCGACACGTTTAGCTTCAGGGTGTTAAGATTATATAAATATGCCATGAAGAAGCGTGCTTTGTAATCTAACCCATGCAATAACATACCTCAAAATAAAACTAACCCCTCAAAAAATCAATAAAATTCGTTGGATAAAATTAGCACATATCTTCCTAATATATTTCCTTTTCAAATAAAAAAAATGTTAACTGAAAATCACTATATACATTAATCATAAATATTTACTATATGAAAATGAGCATGAATTGATATCATAAATTACATATTAAGGGAGATTTTTAAAGAATATTTAAACTCTTCTTGGATTTATTAAAAAGCTGCATGATATTTAAAAAAATAATGTATGTAATTTAGGTATATTGAATATTTTCAGAAATTTATTTCCATATAAGCTTCAGAATTAAAAGCTCTCAAATCCATTTTATTTTTTTAAGATTAGTGGTTGTAATGGATTCTCTTAAATCTTTGTTGTAATATTTGATTATCAGAATATTATGTGGTTGCGATCTATCGTCTTGATCCAGGTTTAATCTGATTTCCTCTATTGTAAGGTAAATACTGTTTATAAAATCGGTGACCTGTGTAACTAGTAATAGTTAAGATTACCGACAGACAATGAATTAACAGGATTTTGTGTCTTAAAACCCTTTCGTAATAAAATAGTAAATTTTTACGTTTTTCTGGATATGGAGCTTTTGATTCTAAATGTTATTATATTTTTAAGGATAATCTACCCACCTTAAAGTGCTTATTAGTAATAAAAAATCCTGTCAATTATCCCACACGTCCCAGTGTGTTCTTTGAGCTTTTCTCAAAACATTGTTCAACTAAAAGCTCGATCGGTAAAGCTCTTTATTTAACGCACGGATGTGAAAATTTTACTCCCATTCATCGGCGAAACCCTTTTGATACATTCAACATTACACAACGCGTCTCAAATACCGTACGAGCTTTTTTTTTTCAGTAGTCGTGAATGAAACATTTGGCGATTCCCCGAAAAGGTTGGCAGTGTCGGGCGCCACTTTGAGCCCGCCCTCCGACGGGGGTGTCACATTACAAAGGCGTGCTACCCTTGATCTTTGACCAGCTTTATTTGGCCGTGACTAATTTATGCCAGGACCCACAGTGCGGTCGGATCGGTCCATTTGAACTCTTCACTAATTGCCCCAGTGTTGAGTGAGCGATTCTCATTAATGGTGGGTGTGAATATATATATATATATATATATATATATATATATATATATATATATATATATATATATATATATATATATATATATATATATATATATAAGGGGAGGATGCAGCTAGATAATAGTTATTTATCACTGGCTGGGTGACATTTTGCATGGCAGGGAACACTGGCGCCATCGATGGCTTATTAGCTACACGCTGTAATATATCATGAGGGGATAGTCTCATTAGTTAACAGGATCCTCGTGCACCCTGTTAAATGTCACTATGGAAAGGTTATTTTTAGTAGCTATTTAAATAATCGTATTGAACTCATTGAGTGGGTGTTGTCAGCTCAATGTCTAACAGTGGCGAGACGGGTTTGTTTACGACCTTGTCGATAGGCTTTACAGGTGAACTAACCGTTAAGTTAGCTGGACATCGACTAGGACAGTTAGTTAGCCTATGGTGCTCTACAACTATATTAACTGGAGCACATTTCTAAATATGCAACAATCAGAAATGAAGGCCAGAGACAGACCAGAGACTATCAAGAAGAACCGCATTACTCTTAATTCCTTATGGTTGTAAAGCAAATATTAAACCTATTTATTAGGAGTACTTTCGACTACTCACATGTAGTCATCTTCAGAGAAAATACTGTGGAAATTATAAATGAAAAAAAAACCATCAAGAATTTAAACCATTTGCATTAGTGTGTACTGGTTGTAATTTTCAATATAGTATTTATTTTAATTTTAAATAAATCCCACCCAACTGATTATAAAAAACATAACAAATGCATATGAAAGATATATTTTTATATGCATGTTTGGATTGCTTTATAGCTTATTATATCTTTGTTATCTCTGGAAGTGATTAAATCATCTCTTACTGCATAACGATATCTGTTTCTTACGCTTGTGGAGCAAGTTTCAAACTTTAAACACGCGCAAATGCGAAATAATATATCCCAAGCGGCTGTGATTGGTAATATCGGGTGTTTGGAATGTCTAAACTTTGAAATTTGCTCTATTATCACAAGGAGTATATTGAAAACTTCCTAATTCTAAAAATGAATACTTCTATTTATGAATAGTATTTTATTAATGTGTAGAGATATTTAGTTTAAAGAATAAACGTAAATTTTTAAACACATGGAGAGACGAATTAAATTTAAGCATTTTTTTCTTGTATTTATAGAGCAAATGTCATATTATTAATCACATATTGGTAATAAATTTCTCTACAAACATAAAAAACAATGAGTAGTTTACATGGAATCTTACAGGCAGACTTGCTAGATTTACAATATAATACAATGGGACAATATATTTTTTGTTGATATAATAGTAATTTTGATTTAAATACTCTTTTGTAATTTTATTTAAAGTGCTTTTAAATTGACTGATTTAGACAGTAAGGAATCTCCATAAATGTTGAAGATTTTTAATGAGCAGTTATAATTTATTAGATATATTGAACCCACACGTCATATATGTAGTTTATATAATATAAGAGAAGATTCGGCCATCCAATACTAATTTTTAAGACTTCCGTTCAACTCGAAACTAAAACTCGTTACGGACGGACAGATTCCGTTTCGGCGAGTTTTTTCACAGGTGTAATTAAAGAACACTAACCGCATACGGTACATTGTCAGATTGCTTTTTTTTACAAGCTTATAAAAGACACACCGTATGCGAGTTTTTATAACAAGAGATGCCGGTTGATTGGACCCTGTCATAACATATGTTTTTGAGTCTATTGATCTGAGACTTTATCTGACATCTTAACAGCGGTTTATATTACGACGATGACGTCTCAATCAATTAATCCAAGCCATATATGCACCCGATTGAATGATTTAACTAATATAATCACACTCATTCAACTCCGATGAGTTGAGAATTTGAATATTTTATAGAACGTTAAATTTCATACATTTCTCTCATATAGATTTTTTGTATGAAGCAGTGAGGATTCAGAATGTTGGCTAAATTTTCACCGTTTTATATAATACCTGACCAAACTATTATATTTATAACAAAATTGTGTATGAAAGGAATATACTTCATTAAACTATCTACAAAAAAGATTAACAACACATTTACGTACTTTTAAAAATGTCTTCACTATAAGTAAATGATTTAATGTAATGCGTTTTTTCTTACATGGCTGATTATGTTTTCGTCCTGTCTTATTCTATAGTATTTTTTTTATTATTTCTACAATTTTGTTACTTTCAACTACAAGCGATTGGTTAGAATCTCTGAAGATGACAGATTTAAATAAAATA
This sequence comes from Agraylea sexmaculata, assembly GCA_022606485.1. Lineage (NCBI taxonomy): Eukaryota > Metazoa > Arthropoda > Insecta > Trichoptera > Hydroptilidae > Agraylea > Agraylea sexmaculata. The sequence goes on from JAGTTH010001814.1 coordinate 66,783, forward strand.
ATTCGCAACGGCTCCATTTAACTAGTTAATTTATTTATTCACTGTCTATCAGTGATCCTAACTATTACTTGTCACACATGCTCTGTTTGTCTTAATAAACCTATTTACTTTGTAATCCAGGAAATCAGAGTGAACCTGGATCAAGACGATCGATCGGTATCTTCCAGTCGTAATAACCGATCGTATATATTTTTTATTTAAGTAATGGAGGCCCAGGCATACGTCACCGAAAATACGATAGTTGAGTTACTTAACTACACGTATGATCGGTTTTATGTTAGTTAATGCCTCGTCTGAGCCTCGGGCGAGGCACTAATTAAATAAAACCGATAAAAATTACAGCAAAGCAGCTCTGTTACCGTCTTTACGGTGTATGTTGACGGCGATCAAATATATTTTTTTACCTGAGTGGGATTTCAACCCATGAAACAGTATTTGTAGACACGTGCCTTATCCCCTGATTATAAAAAAATATTTTATATTGGTTTGAATTATCTGAAGGCTTATCTATGCGAATAATTTTGATATATTTATTAGCGGATGGTATTCTCTTCGACGCCATACAGTCGAGACGTGGGTCATTAAGATATTGAGACTTATCATAACGGTACGTAGTCAACTAAGTACCTCACTAACCTGCCGGTATATCTATCCACAGATATATTCGGACGAACACCAAGATGGTGGATTAGTGAGGCGAATAGATAAGACAGTCTTGCCACTTTTCTGTAACACGGCTTTCCCACGCCGCGGAAAAAATCATAGCATCGTTATTGAATATTACGTTAATTACGTGCTTTAACGGTGAATCGCGTAAGCCGGGGATTTCACGCGCCGTTGATATATTCAAATTTTGATCACTTTTTTTTATCGACCGTCAAAAACTGGTCTATGATTTTTTATGAATCACTCCGATCAAACTGTAACAGAGCATGCTTCAAGTTCAAGAACCTCCAACATATTAGCTATCATCGTGAACAAATTAACTTTCGTTTGTGTGTCAAAATGATTACTGCCGTTACACATATGTTTTTCGCCGAAACCGACATAGTCACAAAATTCAATTGATTCTTAGTTTTCGTAAGAATTCGTTATAGTTTATACACCTTTTATTGAAATATGTTAATTAAGGATTGATAAAATGAAATAAGCCGAAAACAATATCATAATCTTATATCGTCACCTTATCATTGTCGGATTTTTAATAAAACTCATATTTTATTATTAAAATTTTATCTAATTAATTGAATATCGATAGTTTGGTGGACACTATTGTATTTACAATTAAAAATACAGATATATTGTATAAAGATCTATAGAAATATAAATATATTCTGTGTTATCGATTTTTCTTGTTTTATAGAGGTAAATATATATTATATATTACTCCCTATTTTTTATTAATGAATTAATTTCATAGCATCCGTGATTTTTTATGTAAATTAAATAATATCCAAGACGTTTATGTAAAAATATATATAATAGCCTAACGCGTGTGTAATGATCCTTCAACAATGGATTTTGCCAGGGAAAAATTTAAATTAATTTAATTATTCTAGTATAATTTATACATATTTATAATCTAAAAAAGCTGATATTTTAATTATAATAATCGATAATAAAATATTTTAAACAATTTCAATTAAAATGATCTAGTAAATTAGTTTAAATTGTACGATTGATAGTTGGTGGACATTTTTTATGTTCATCAGTTTGTATAAAAAAGCATTTGGAAGTTCACAATAATCTATGAATCTGAATTACTATTAAAAAAAAATAGGTGAAGTGTCCATCGATATATTTATAATAAATAAAGCGTTAAAACCAAGACAATCTAGTATGTAATTTATGCTGCTTAGATTTTATAGCTGCTACCAAGTTGACAGTTTCATAGCAACACATTGTTTGTTTTAATATCGGCATAAAGTTGCGTGTAGTTATATGCGAAATTTATTATAATCCCGTCGATGTATGGCGTTTGGAAATGGTTCAATTAGTGCAATGTTCCGGTGGTTTCTTATAGGACACAGGTTCGCGGTTCAAACACTGTTTATTTTACAGCGTCGCTCGTTATTCGCAACCGTTATTATTTACCATAGGATACACAATATATTTAGAATATTGCGGTGGTGGTGTGAAATTTGCGAGCAAAGGAGAATTCTACGCCCACAATGAGACGGTCAAACACTTGAGATAAATATTTACACATCGAGAGTAAAGCTCGTTGCGCAAATACACAACGCACTCGTATATTTATTAAAAAATATACGAGTCAATTTGAATGTTACCTTGACTGTCGCGCTGGACTGTCGGTCTCTTACCTAGAACAAAAAAGGGCAATATTAGCGATGCAGAAAGTTAAAGGATTATAATGATGTAATAATGTTATCTTAAGTGGTTTCACTGGCAAATTGTCAAGTGGGCACGGTGGAGTGAACAGCACGAGCAAGATGGGGTATTGGCCGCCCAGCAACAGGGTTCAGGAACCGCTCGTGATCCCTTCATTACCCTCGACCATCTTATTACAGATATATTCTCTTATTACACCCACTATTTTTCCCCTCCTCCTTGATGAGAACTACTCTTTTTTTCCGCCAACAACGTCACGGTACGCCAGAGCCACACGCACACCCATCCACGTTATGCTTCCCATCGTGATGATGAAAAGGGCTTCCTGATAACTCAGGCTCGTTAAGGCATTGTTCTCGAGACCACATCTAGTTTACATCGGATTGAAACATCGCCAATTTGCAGTGGAGTGCGATGAGAAAAGCAAATTGCGTGCGCTTCCTTGTATAATTGAACTCGTCTTGTTTGGAATCATATCTAGTTATCTGCGAGTACAAGTCAAATTGATTATTATCCTTCTCGTCGGGCGGCCCCTTTGGAGGTCAACTTTGATATCCACATTTAACGGGATATTATTTATTTTTTTCATTCAACTGATTGACCATGACCATTTCCCGAAACGGAAGACTTATATCTGAATCTATGAAAAATTTGCATACAATGATATCAGATCGGTTTATGTAAGCCGTTGATGACGAGACTGTAAAAAATCTAAGATCGCACATTGTCCTGTCAATATTGTTGCATGAGACTTTAACATTAATATAGAGGCGTTTGAAGGAACTTAAAAAAATGTCGAGTTCGCAGAATTTTATCTCATTTTTTTTAAATAATTTATTATTTTTTATACCGTGACGCCTTCCCTATTGAGTCCCTTGAAAAGGAGTTGAGCAAGCCACCACGAAACATTTATTGTTGATTATATTAAAATACCCACTACTCAAAAAAATATAATAAATGAATTTATCAAAGAGGCTTTTTCTATGTGCATATGTATTTTATTTTTATTTTTCATGTCTTGAATGTATTATATTTATTTATTTGTTTTTTTGAGAGGGCTTTTTTAGACACAAAGCGTGTTAATTGTCTGTCAGTGTTCTTAACTATTACTAGTTACACAGGTCACCGACTTAATAATCAGTATTTACCTTACAATACAGGAAATCAGAGTAAACCTAGATCAATAGGATCAATCGCAATTTGATTAATATTATTCCCGATCTTCCAGTCGTAATAACCGATCAAATCAATTAAATAACTCATGACTTGAGTGGGATTTGAACCCACGACCAGTATTTGCAGCCACGCTTCTTATCCCTGAGCTATTACGCTGGTATCTCATGTCTTTTTTATATAGGCTCAATGTTTATTTTTTAAAAGTTTCCAAGGATTTAAAGAGAACTAGCTCGTATTATTTTTATTTTATTTTGGTTACAATTTAATGCCAATTATATTTAAAAAAATCGTCAATATTTTCATAAAAGGCCGAGTGAAAAGAAGATGTAGCCTTTATAAATGACATGCTAAATTATGTATGAAAACCTTTCACGGTGTTATCTGGAAGTATTCATAAGATAATCCAAGGTTTCAGACCGTACAGAATCGCATTGAAGTGAAGTAGCAGTGGGTTGTTCTTTTAGTATTATTCCTGATATATAAAAGCGTGTAGGGCTGGACTCTTTGCCTATTCGTGGTATGTATTAGCATAATGTACCAGGAGTTTTGCCTATCGCAGATCATCTAGTCTGCGATGCTTTATTCAAGTAATAATAGCTCCAAGGAACAGGACATAGGCAATCCTAACTACATGAAAATTAAATACACAAACGCATCCTATTATTGCAGTGTTTAATTTTGAGGAATGTAGTAGCGATGGCGTGGTTGGCCGGACAGTCACGAACACTTCTTCTCCGTACTCTCAATTTTGCACAACGTGTTCTGTTTTGAATATTATTATTATGTACATACAAACGAAAGTCTGCGTCGATATCATCTTCAGCAATGCCCGCATCTTAAGCGACTCTCCCACATCCATAATGTACTACAATAGAGCCACTATTGCTTATAAGAGCAAACCACGAGGAGGAGTCCATGAATAACAACAGCTCACGTTCCCTCTTATTCCCCGAAATCGTATTCCATTTGTTACACGATACAAATGTAGCGATGGGGGTGATTGTCTTCAAACTCACATATATGTACGAACAAATAAAGGCTAGTTGTCTTGTTATTTATACCGAATAAGATCGACGGCCGAGATGCGTCAGTCCCGACGATGATTTGTAGGACTTGAATCATTTAAAGCCGATCGGTTTCCCTTTGCGACGAGACACAGAAATAAAGCATTGCATTTATCGGTTCCATTGTAAATACATTTATTTATATACTTCAACAGTCAAGGACTCGGCAATAAACGAAGATGTTGTGAAAAAACGCGGAAACATATGGTCAAACTAATGATTTCGATTTATCATTTAGTGTAAAAAAATTTGGGGTAGTCGACAAAGCAGAAGATGGCTTATATCCTGTCAATATGTGTTTTTTTTTAATATAATACATCAATGAAGGCCACAAAAGAGTCGATGGACGCCGGGGTCGAGGACGCCTATGAAAATGTCAAGTGTATGACCCTCCAAATATTTTTTACACATATTTCGATTAGAAAAAAGTGAATCCACGATTATGTGAGCAAGAAGGTCTTCAAAATCACGATTTATTAGTCTTCCTCTTGTGTATGTCGTCATATAAATCGGCCTTCTGTGGAAGCAAATTTCAGAAACGTGCGTACACAATGAATCATTGTCGAAAATAATCATTTAATTGCCAATTAATTGGCCATTTCTTTGATAAAAAATATACGATTATTAAATATAACTCATCATAATAATAATTTATTTATATTAAAAAAGAAACTTCAATAACATTACCAGCGTTTAAGGGATAAGGCACAGCCTAAAAATAGTGTGGGTGTGGGTTCAAATAATTTTTTTTTTATTACGACTGGTATATTGAGAATAATATTAATAAAATCCCGATCGATAGTCTTGATCCAGGTTTACTCTGATTTCATGGATTATAAGGTAAATACTGAGGCGATTTTTAAGTCTGGCAAAGTCGCTCGGGGCATATATAAATAAATAATGAGAAAATGTGAGTAAATAGAGTAAATTTCAAACTTAAGATATGCTTGAAGGTAAAATGACTGATGTAAATTAGTTGTTCTGTATTGTAATATCAATCAATTTAAATGATAAAAAACAATATCACGATTGTTGAAGAAAAAAACTAGGAAATGCTTAGAATTAGTGTGTACTGGGGGTAATTTTCAGGGACATTTCAAACCATTGTTTTGTGTTTTTATAATTTAAAAAAAAAACATTAATGAATGATCCGTCCAATTGAAGACAGAAAATCCTTGACAAAGCACATAAACGAATTTAATATGCTTGTTTTGATTGCTTTACAGCCTATTATAAAGTTGTGTTTGTTGGCTATTAAATCATCTCTTATTGCGTAGTGAAGTTCGCAGAGCAAATATCAAATTTTAAACAAGTGTAAATTTATCTTAAATATCTGATATCAAGTAATCTGGCCTTGGGCATGACTGAAGACTTATTCTTGTAATAAAACAGTTGCAATATTCATTGTTCGCATAAACCAGCATAGCTATAAATCTACTTCGTGCTAATGAAGGCTGCTTTTTTATCATATCGAATAAGGTTATTGTTTAAATTCAAAGTGCAATCAATGGTCGTAAGACACGAGATATGAAAAGTGTATTGGTTTGTGAAACGCCAACATAAATTGTGGTAGCTGTCTTGCAAATAAAGCAGTAAAAAGGTCACGAACCACGATGGGATGAAGAAAAGGCTTGTAGGCTTAACCCACGCAGATCGAACGCGTAAGAAAGCGATAGAATTAAATAAATAAATCTTGGGTAATATATTGCAGTATTTCCAGTCGGCGTGGGGGATGCTCGAGTACTTATATGAGTACAATATCTCAGTCGCACATATAAATTAGACCACTCGAGACATCCAATCTGAAATGTATTTAAAGAAAAAAATCAAATTAAGTCGTCTCGAGCCTTTGTGTGTTTTATGAAAGAAATTTTCTTGCGACCATTTATTAAAATCCTTATTGCAAATTCCTTGCCTCGCCCGTTTGACATTCTGGCTGACTCATCCTAATAAACCTGTCTACTTTATACCTTTCTCACATTTATCTGCTTTAAATTCTAAATTGCTCATCTTAATAATAAAATTTGACAATTCAATTAGTACCTCTATTTCTTCAAAAAAAAAAAAACACTTTGACACAGTGGAGATTATGTGACATTTTTAGTAGTTCTACAAGTGGGTTTTTGTATTTTTCCCATAAATTATGTTATGACTTATTAATTATTTTAATTACCAATTGATCGTACTCCGTATTAAAATAATATATATTTAATAAAGAAAATCTATAATAAAAATGTGACAAAATGTAACAAATATATTAAATCCCAATTAATTCAGCGTTTTCCTACATATTTTGATTCTATTTAGATACATGTATATTATATAAATAAATCAATTATAAAAAAATCTTAGGTTAAGGTTAAGGATGGAGGAAAGATAGAGAATTAAAATAATCTGAATTCATAATAGGTATATTAAAAAAAATCGTAGCAAAAATATTGAACTTTAAAGATAATTTAATTACCATGATTATTCGCACCGTAAGCTATTGGTCTCATTTGCTCTACAAACATAAGGAACACAGTATAGATATTTTTATTGTATTTTAATTATTAGCGTTACTCTTCTGGGGATGTTTAATTTACATATATGTTGGTCTCAATTAGTCGCATATACTATAGATAACATGATTGACAATCCCGTTATAAGGAGTTGGTCTATTGATTTATTTGGTACATTATTTATGTATGAACATGAGATGCAAATGGTTATGAATATGTTGATTCACACCTCACATGATTTATACGCTGGAAATGAGTATTGATAGGTAATAATGAAGGGTTTGGTTAGCAACACCTAAAGCTTACTCGGTTTTAAGTTGCGGCGTGTTTGTTCTTCTTGGTAACTGACTCTTGGTGAGCCGTTAGCCTTTGTTTTTCCCGACAGACCACAAGTGGCTCACATATAAATATAAATATATATATACAATAAACACACACCCATAAACACACCCAAATACCCTCTCACTGATTCTATGCACTTCCAAGCCCATATAATCCAAGCGGGTTCACTTGACGCCCGTTATTGCTCACCGCAGTCACACCGACAAAGTTTCAAATTGAAAAAGCTCTTCCCGTCGAGTCGTAAAGGCTCTCATTTAAGTCCTGTGGGAACCAGGAAGGCACCATTGTTGCATCATGCAGTGTGAAAAATATTATGTATTTTTAATATCTAATAATGATCTCTCTCGCATAGGACCGGTCTGCTGAAGTAGCGGTGACAACGGTTCTGAACCTGGCTTATGGCGATATCAACTGAACCATTGGACTACTGTAGTCATATATAATCTATATTGAATAACCGCATTCCGATAGAGCCTCTCATGAAAAATTACTTTTTTTTTGCTAGTGGGTTGTACAGTACACCATTCTACATTCGCATCCTGTTCATTTGAATTAATTTGAAAATATCATCGTTACTAAGCCAAAAGCCGCTAAATAATAAATATGTTAAATATTAAAACGATGATGATAATATAAAAATATGTCTCATTGTAAAAAGCTCACTTACATACAAGTAAAACATGGAAATTTGAATGATTTTCATCAAAGCATCAAAAAAAAAAAAACACTTTTTCTGTAAACTGAGTTTTTCCATTATCTGTAGCAAAAACTCAGTTTAAAAGTCATCTACTTCTGAAAATCGCTCAATTGTGTAAATGTATCACAAAATGGTTATTTATTTAGCATAAAAACATATTGTAGATTTGTGTTTGAAATAGATAAAGCCAACCTACAGTTTGGTCTGTCAGTTCAGGAAAAAGTGAATGTGTATGGATTTTCAGTTTAACTCGCCTAAAGACTGCCATACACCTTAACAGGCCAAAATGTAGGTGTGTGGTTGTTTTTACAATTTTAAAATAAAATTTTGAATTTTCAAATGCCGTAAGAGACTTCAGAATCATAAGACATAATGGCTCAATCGAGGTGATCGATCCGGTTTTGATTCCAAGATTGAATACATCATGATAAATGAATATCTAATAATACGCAGAGAGGAATTTAAAATGTCCATGACAATAGCGGGTTTTGCATATTTATTGAATAATTTAAGTTCAACGACACGGATATCAAGTTTTTATTGGTTAAAATATCACCGTTGGTCCAGCATTTGACCCGATTCCTGGTTATGAGTCAGAGAAATGTCGCAGGTTGCATTTTTCACGCTTCATTCCGATCCGGTGGCTATAGAAATGCTAATCATATGGCTTTTCAGCATATGGAAAGATGTGTCTTTCTGACATCCACTGTTAGCGGTATAATTTTAATGATGCCGACAGTTTTGTACGTGGTAGATTGCGATTTATGTCAGGTAATAAATATGAGAGAATATATCGAGCCAACAACCGCTGGCGCGCTGAGTTAATTAAAAATAATCGCCAGCTTGTGAATCATTTTAGATGCATAAAGAAGTGCTTTTAACTAGGCAAGTAGATGAAGATGAAGTGTGAACACAATAGAGGCTTCGCGAGTTAAGCGTGACCACTTTATAGCCACAACTTTCAGCACGGTTCTGAGGAATTTAGCATTCATTCATAAAGCTTCAACACCTCTAGGGTCATTTCCTTATATCCACACTATGCATGCATAAGAACACGCATGCTCAGCTAATTTTCAGGAATTCTTCACAGAACAAAAGGTTCAAGCATTAGGCTTGTGAACGCTGGCATCCAGATAAGGCACGCCTTTGAACAATTAAATAGTTCAATGTGGTGGTTAGACAAAGCGAGTTTGCTTAGGAGTTAGCTACTCGCAACATCTGACCGTGCGAGTAGGCCAGTAACTCGCATGCGAGTAACTAACTTAGTCATAACTCGCACGGCCAACTTGCACTGTGTAACTAGCGCATAAGACGCAGTGAATTAGCAGTGTTAACTCACATGAAGAATGAAATGAAACACCAATTAAATTAAATTTTAGTTAGTAATGAATTACTAGAATTAAAAAAATATATATTTTAGATTGGGTCAAGTTAGGTTAGAAGAAAAATATCTACTCAAATATGCGATTAATACATTTTACTGTATATTAAATATAATATTTTTGATCAATGATTGAGAGTACAAAGAAATAGGATATGAACATCTTATTTATATACGCTCCGAGAAGCTTTTTGAAATTTTGTTTTTTATTCACAAAAATGTATTATTACTATTAATAGTTACATATGTGACCAACAGAGAAGCTCTGCTTGACTTAATTATTTATCTTACAATCAAGGAAATCAGAGTAAACCTGGATCAAGACAATCGATTAGGACTTTATTAATAATATTTCCGACCTCACAAATCATTTTTTTTTTACTTGAGCGAGATTTGAGCGCATTAGTAATTTTTGTAACATGTCTACCAAGACACGCGAATTCCCGCATCAGGTGTTTAGTCTAATGATGTAATTATTTTTATTTTAATACACTTTAATTTTTATTATTATTTGATACATCCTATGCCTTAATCAACATCGGATATTTTTTTTAAATAAATTATTCAGAACCCATGCAAATAATAATGTCCGGCATGATTCATTGATCAATCTGAACCAGGTGTAATGAAGGTGGGTTACACAGTATTATGAGGAACGGACGAGTCGAGCGGTCAGGATATTCTTTACAAGAGCTGTTAAATTTGCATGAGAGGAATGTTAATTTGCAGACACATGTGCATGTGCATTGGTTACGATAATACAACAACAGTACAACAAGTTGTGCACATGTGCGTGTTTCAAGAACCAAGTGTTATGTAACCTGCGACCACCAGTCCGTGAACCTGAACCAGGGTCACAATGCCACACAATGAAAATTATAATGCAATTAACATTCACCACAAACAAAGCTTTCATAAGCTGGATACCTGATGGAGAAATTATATTATAATTAATTCAAAATGCCATATATCTAGCCGGAGCTTACGCTAAAATTTGGCATATAGTATACCATCAATAAGGTAGTTTCTACCAAAAAATAAAATAGTGAAAATTTCCTTCCAAGCTAATTAAGATTATAGGAACTACAAACAATTGAAAGAAAGCATGTATCTAATTTTCAAGCTTACCATTAAATTGGTTGTGAAATTTAAAGTTCCAATCCCAAAATAGCAAAAAAAAAACTGTCAAAGCCCCGATTAAACAGAACGCGAAATCCGTTCGCAGCGAACTATCAATGGGTTAAAATAGTACGCGTGGAGTTCGCTGTCAAATTGTGAGCGAACTGGAGTTTCATATATTTTCACCCGTTGACAGTTCGCTGCGAACAAATTTCACGTTCTGTTCACTAAATATATTCTTGACCATGACTGTTCAATTTATTATGAGTTGATTTAGATTTGTATTATTTATATGTATCTTTATTAAAAACCCGGCCGAACAGAATGCGAAATTCTTTCGTAGCGAACTGTCAACTAGTGGAAGTACATATATGAATCTACTTTGCGCGCACAGTTCACTGTCAAATTGCGTGTCATAAAAGTGAGTTGATTTGTGGCTATATTATATTATAAATAGATAAATTGTACGCAATGAAATGAAGATCGTTTGAAAAATCAAAAATTACCTTGGGCACGATTTTCTGATACTGTTATTGTCTTTTTTTTTATCTCCAAAACAATTAAAGTTGATGTGATTGAAATTAGTTTTACGCAATACCGCAATGGCCCCTGGCGAGTCGTGGCTAAGGAATTCACCTCCAATTATCTTACAATTTGACTGTTGGTGAGAGATGAAGAGGAGAGTTTAAAAAATATGATTCCCACGTCATTTATTTGGTATTTGATATTTATTTCTCAGCGCCTCTTGCACAATGCGTCCATTTTCATTTCATTTCCCGCAAAGACAGGGTTATTCCCATCGCGAATCTAGATTTGTTTAATTTATAATTACTCATACCAAGCCGATATATTTTTCATTAAATTTTTAATTGAATAATTTATTGTTCAGCCCTGATTTGTATGGGATCGACGCACCTTACATCACACGCAGTCACTCTTGAACTTGACTTGGTTATGTATTCACTACATTCCCCACGCATAATAAATTGCAATATCGTTACATTACATAAATGTAGCATAATGAGGTCACTATTAAGCGACTGGTAATAATAGGGCAACAGCGACAACGTGGCGTCGTGTCGGCGACACAATATGGTGGCTAGTGGTGTGAATAAAATATTATATTATAAAAACCACATCCTGGTATTAAGATAAGCATATTTTCAAATTGATCATTTCAAACAGCCAATCCAGGTTAGAGCATGATAATATTAAAATTGTACTCTTATATGATTTAAATATTTAACAATCTGTTCACTTAATTTCCTCGTGATTGCATAGTTTGCATATATTCTACCGCAAACACTTGTGATTAGTTTTATTGTAACATAATATATGTATTATATTTTATTCTATTTATCAATTTGGGCTTTCTTAGAGCATGTCTTACATTTTGAAGTTATTAAAAAAAAATTGATAGTTTAAGTGACATGTTCATAATAAAAGAGGTTTTAAAACGCAAACAAAAATGGTGATCTGATCACCAAATATTTCTAACTACATTGCATAGTCTTTCACTTAATAAGGAAATACGTGCTTAAAAAATGCTATATGCATTCAGATATAAATTAAAAACAAATTGTGAATATATTTTCTAAACCTAACTGCTCATTTTTCCCTAAATAATATATGTTTAATACCTCTATTAGAAATTTGGCGCGTTTGAATGTATAGAGATTAATAAACATGACCCTCCGGATGATGAACGGATTTTTTATTAATCACCCGTCGATTTAGTGGATAACAAGGGCTTCTAATTATCAATAGATGAAAATCACAAGACGGTATTATTTTCAAATATGGCAATACAGGTTGTTATTAATTATGCGGGTGTGTATGATCCAGTATGACTCGATATGTGGGAAACCGAGAGGCTTTCTGCTTTTTATTACTCTTTGCATAATAAATTATAACAAGTGTGCGGTACAATGTAATACACATTTATTTGAGAATTAATTGCGATATGTTTCTGTAGTAAAAACACGTTGAAAGGTGGGTTTCTAATGGATGTATTTTTTCTGAGAAGTACCATGTAGGGAGGAATGTGCAGAAACACCGGTCAAGAAGTATGTAGTGCAGCTGGATGGAGGAAAAAAGGAGACAAGATCGTATATCTTCCATCCTGTGATGGGGAAATTTATGAGACTGCATCTCTGAAGACTTTTTCGCAGATTTATGTATTAACGAAGCCGCGTGTTTTAGTAATTGCGGTCGCGGGATTCGACGCGGAAAATTATCCTGGCGAACTCATTAGAATATCGTTACATTATAAATACCTGGCCGAAGTGTCACTCCACCGCTTCTTATATATATATATATATATATATATATATATATATATATATATATATATATATATATATATATATATATATATATATATATATATATATATATATATATATATATATATATATATATATATATATATATATATATATATATATATATATATATATATATAATATTATTTTGCAAAACTTGTTGTGCTCACCTGAAACAATGGGAGAGAAAAAAAAATGTCATCAATCTTGCATTATACTCACAACAAATAATAATAAATAATTACATTAAACCTATATATTATAATATATTCAATTACTATTAAAACAAAGATAAAACAAATCTGCGGAAACGAGATTATTTATATTTTTTACACCGTTTCAGGAAAAATCTATAACATTTTAATATCAGTGATGTGCACCCAAGACTAAATCAAATTTATATATTTATTATAGTTTAATAATTCGTCATCAAATACTCAATATACATACATATCTCATACTACAAAATTTTCAAAGATATAGGATGTGAAATCAATTAAAATATTTATTCGATGAAAAATTAAAATTAGTATACTTTGGACTAAAAACGTGTGGTTACCTTCAGGTATATTTAAATATTCGAAATTATTATAAAGAATATCTTTAGTATTAAATATTATGTATGATTCCGTATGGAATCATACCCAGAAATCAGCAAACGAGTCTTTTAATTACACGTATTAAAAATTGCCATAAAAAAATTTGGGTTTGCATATTTTTCCTATATTTATATTATTTATAAATACATCTAAGGCAATGAGTTTATATATATAAAGATGGCAATATTACTTGTTTATAAATAAACGTGAGTTCTATAGAAATTGTACCAAAAGGTTTCGTTTGTGTTTCTATAAAATTGGTGCCTCAAATTTATTGTCGTCTTTACAAGTATTATTGGAATTTTTATATACAACATGTGAAAAATTTAATTAGCAGACTTGGACCATTAATTGTGGTATAGATGGATTACATGTTATGTTCTTATTCTTCAATTTGATTATTTTAGTATGAATAAAAGACATGTTGTATAATAACTCATTGATGAAATTTCATTTGATATGAAGAATATAATATTGAAATAAAAAAATTGTTTTTAGAAAACGTGGTGATCTATTTAACTATTATAGTTAACTGACAAGGTGGCTCTGCCTGCCAATCCACAAAATCAGAGTAAGCTTGGATTTTATGTAGAACGTCAATAGAATCCCGGTCGAGCGTCTCGGTCTAGGTTTAGTCTGATTTGCTGTATTGTAAGGTTCGACATGAAAGCCAACATCCCACAGTGTTCAATCAAGCAGCATGTTATAAATTGTAATGAGCGTTGTATTAAGTAGCGGGCGATGTATGTACGTGATGAATGAATGTCGGGCAATATTAAGTATTGGCGATGCGTTGTCTTCTCGCTAAAAGGTGCGGAATATAAATAGCATTCTCGATAGTGATGCGACCAGCAATATTTATAGACATAGTAGTCTTTCATTTTAGCAGCCGCATGCCGTTGGCTACAACTTTCTCACGCCTCCTGTTCAGCCATAATACTGTTAACCTGGACATGGACATGGACATGGACAAGCCCTGGCGCCATACAATGCACCTAGGCAAAGATCTAGACCAGATATTACACTAATCTGCATTTTAAGTCAAGGGACAATAGCCTGCTTCTAACAATAATGCCTCCTCTCTACAGGTACTGAATAAAAATACTGCATTTATATAATCAGGGTTATTCAGTTAAAAATATTTGGGATTAAATTAACAAGCGAACCAGCATAATAGCTCAGGGGATAAGAAGCGTAGCTACTGTGGTCATGGATTCAAATCCCACTCAAGTCAACAAATTTTAAATTGATCGATCGTCTTGGTCCAGGTTTACTCTGATTTTCTGTATTGTAAGGTAAATACTGATTATTAAGTCGGTGACCTGTGTAACTAGTAATAGTTAAGATCACCGACAGACAATTAACACGTTGTTGTGTCTAAAAAAACCCTCTCAAAAAAGCTCCATCAGAGATGTAGGTTCTCTGGTATTCCAGACGACTGTTTTCTTAATATAAATAATAAAAAAGGAAGAAAAAAATGACTAAATATTATAGGTTTGGCTTTCATTTAATGAACACAGTTATGCCATATTAGCTTTTATTATATTTTATTAAAATATTGATGATCTTGTTGACTTCTGGGTGGAATTACATTAAAAAAAAACATTTTTTCTTTAAGTAATTTGCACAATATTTTTAATTTCGAATACTAACACATAGTCTTCTTTAGAGACCCTTCAAAAAAGTAAAATTAAATATATCACAGACAGTTTTCACGTAATTAATATAACTTAACTTAGAATTAGGTCATAAAGATTAAAACTGCATATATAAATAATATTTTATGTAAAAAATCTATAATTTATTATTATAATTTCACCAACTGGTCAACAAAATCATTAAGTATTATTCAGTTTTATACTAGTTATTAATTTTGTGGTGTTTTGTAACAGTAGAATGGATTCTTGAACCTTTCCCTAATTTTTATAATTTAATATTATATTCCGAAAATGGGTTTTTATTTTTTTATTATTTAATATTAGGTACCTCTCATATCAAATATAATTCTCATGTTAGTTATAGGTAAAAAGGTTTATATATTCTGTCTAATTCATAAGAAGTTTTGTATTATTTAAATTAAATTTAAAAAATATATACTATACTACTATTATATTCCAAATTGATAATGTCATATTATTTATATGTGAAAACATAACCCAATATATACATAAATTGTTGTATTATACATATTTTTGGATGTGGATTTTTTTGTGCCGAAAAAATAGAAAGGATTTTTTTTATATATGTAAATATTGAAGTCATCTCCGAGACACGAGTTCGGCCTTCAATGTTTGGTAATAACGTTATGACTTTATTGCAAATAACCGTAACAAGTCTCGAATATGTTAGCGGTGCTTCGGTGGGCATTTCCTTTTACGAATACTGGTTCAGATCACGTATAAGTCTGTCTAGCACCCGTTTTAAATGTCATTACAGACAGAATTGATCCACATTACAATACGTGACCAACAAATACTAAGTTAAACTAGCTGATTACCTGAGGTAGGTGAGGTGAGGTGACAAGCCTTTACGAAGACCGGTTTTTTTTTAATAAAACATCGATGCAAATTTATATTTGTTCAAAGTTTACGTGATGAATGTTTTCGGGTTCGAGAGGTTAGGCGCTGGAAACATCATGGTAATTTACCTGAGGGTATTGTACTGTCATATCCTGACACCTGAGGGTGTTAAAGGTGGATTATAAAAGTGTTATTTATTACCCTACGAAATGAGAATTCCAGACACCATAAACAGATTGGCCCTCTAAACAGACGCGCTCAATACTTTTGCAAATTTAGCCATAAATATACTCTTTTACGACTGTGAACATAATTACAAAATTTCGCACGAATTTCAATACAAAGTTGCAATTTGATTTTTTTTTCAAAAAGTTTAATGTATTATGTATTTTGGGACAAATTATTTTTAAATGTCAGTAAATAAAAGCTGATTTTCTATTTATAATAAATCTTGTCTCCTAACAGTGAACTTTAAAGCAATCATTTCATAAATCTAGCTTATTTGGAAACGTTGCACAATATAGTCCATATTTTTGTATTATAATTTAATAAAAAAAATTAACACTTAAAGCTGTTTAGTTCGAAAAGAGCAAACTTTGAGTTATGACCAAATCAAGGTGAATGCAAAAACATATTTTTATAGGTGAAGAGCACTTCAAGGAATACCACCATATTAATTAAAATTTTACAATCAATATTAGAAAAGCAACTAATAATTGAACACAATCCAAGAGACACAAAAAAAAATATCATGGGATTCTTTTGGAATAGTATGTATTTTAATTAATACATAAGTAAGACGCTGATTTATTCCTATTCTTAAATAAACCAATATAAGTGAAAATAATTTAGTGTAGGGTTATCAATAATATTGGTGTCAAACTAAGTTTTCTACTAGATTAATTGATGATAAATTTCACCAGTTACTCTGAAACGAACGATCAAAATTTTCCAAAAAAAAAAACTGGCTTAAACAACCGATTAAATTTGTAGCTGTATTAAAATATAATATATTCTATATGAATTACTTATTAAATAAGACGTTGGCTTATTCTTATCCTTAAATAAACGCATAAATGTGAAAAAAAAAAATTAGTGTTGTAAACATAAACTATGTTTTCTACTACATAATCGACGATAATTTTGCCTTGTTCCCATTAATTCCCTGTTAATTTGAAACTAATGATGAAAATTTACCAAAAAAAAAAAACGATAATGTAAATAAATATATTCTATATGAATTACTTTCGTTTGTCTGAATTGATGTATATAGCAAGAAATGGGGTCTATTGGATCGTTCAAATTCAGTTGGATGCGTTATGAGTATGTCCATAGACTTTATGACTCTTTATTGGTCATTGTGTAGAATGTGTGCCAATAGTATTACATATATATATATATATATATATATATATATATATATATATATATATATATATATATATATATATATATATATATATATATATATATATATATATATTTTAGTTGAGGTGAGATATGACCGGACTAGGCTGCAGTCAAGAGTGTCCCAGTTCCACGCCACCAAATAATAATTAGCGAATCGAAAGACAAAGCCACGTCTGTCGGTGAAAGTCTGCTCAACATTCCACACTAGAAAAGGATGGTTTTGTGTCGATAAATTATATTGTACATTCAGGTGAACGACTGGTCTCCTGACCTAACCCATACCACATTTGCATTGCAAACCGCACACAATGCACGCTCGGCAGTGTCTACTTTGTATTTGAGATTTCGACGAGCCGACCGAGCCGAAGATGGGATATGGAAAGAGCCCTTTTTATGTTATTTAGATATAGGTAGTGATGGTGGTCGGTGATGGTAGTCAGGCATGCCGATTTGGCTGGGTCTTTGAACTCTCGCGTCTGGAATCGCTAAGGGAAAATAATTGCGGTTGGCTCCTTGACCGCAACAACAACCTGCATGCATATGCGAGTGGATGTGGATGCTTTTAACTTTAGCATAAGCCATTGTCTTATTCACTATTACGACACCAATTTACACTACATACATTATTGACTACCCATCGGGATGTCTGCACTCTAAACTCCTGTCTGCCGTCCTACATACATATATTTCCCGATCGATGCCCATAAATAATCACGCCTACGACCAAATACAATATGCACCATTAAACTATAATAATTCAATAGTATCATGTTTGGTTTATTCCAGAAATATTGTGACTGAGATTCTGATTTGCTGGATTGTTGATTGAAGTAATGGATTCCCAGGCATACTTCACCGTTAATACGAGAGTAGAGTTACTTAGCTACATTTATGATAAATTTCTTTAGTTAATGCCTCATCTGAGCGAGGCACTAATTTACAAAAAATCGATAAAAAGTACAGCAAAGTATCTTTATGATGTAAGTTTACGGCAACGCACGCCTAGGAATCCCAACCTTAAACTCCATTGATAAAAATGTGTCCGTCACTTATAGTATATGTTTATAACAGTTATTTTTTAATTAAGATTAAAAAATGGACGAAATAAAATTATCGTGTATAAATATTATATAGCAGAGAAATTAATTTATAAAATTTTTAAATAGGAAAGTTTTATTTTTTTAAATAAAAATCTAAAATTATTCATCTAGTATTTCAAAATATAGTTTGAATCAGCTCTACCTTAAAACCTTAAAATAAGGTCCGCCAATTAGAGACTGGAACCAAATATTCAGAGCTTCTCTAATTGGAGCGATTCCATAATAATTAAATTTAAATATTTTCAAAGAGCTTAATTTATTGACTATAAATCTGCAGAATATTTTTTTAAAATAGTTATTTTTCTTTTAAATAAAAAAAGAATAAGTATTTTTTTTAATTAAATAAATTATTGTGAAAAATATCTCTAAATTGATATATAAGGAATTGATAAATGGGATTTTTTCGGTTGATTTGCCATGTTCATTATGGGAAATCACGTAACATCGAAGAGTTACTATTTAAAAAATATATATATTTATTACCTACTTTGACATACTCGTCGCAGGCGTAAATAATTTAATATTGTCAGAACGGTGTTAACAATCAACCGAATAAATCATATTTATATCGCCAAGACCGTTCGGATTGTCGCTTAAGGCATTGTGCACGGTTTGATTTATGTATATGCAATGATAATAATTGAAGATGTGTTAAATGTCATTAGATTTGCATGAACTTGACTGAAATGCATATTAAGTGAAATCAAAAAGGTGGTTCTAGTAACCCGCATAGAATACATATGCATACATTTTGCCTCTGAAAGGCTGAAAAGAATTCTTGTCCTCGTTTCGAATAGCAGCTATCTCGGGTGGCCGAATGTGAATATGACCTCTTTTGAGAAAGACACTCCATTTTTGACAGACTTATAAATATTTTTTGGCCAAGGTCGTCTACTCGACTCAACCTTTCCTTATTCGGAATCCGTTTCCATTTCATTTTTGATTAGATTCGCCGAAACGTATCGGATTATCAACGCAGTGACGCAAATTAAAATAACAACATCGGAGGAGAATCCGATACATCGTGGAGGCAATTAAGGAAAATTGTTATATCCGTGCGTTGGTTAGTTATCATTACGTGTTTTTCGTACGAAAATGACTTCATTCTTGCCGACAGACAGACAAAAAATCCAGATGGGTAAAAAAAAGGACGGTTGGGAATTTTTTCATTTCGATAATCCACGACGTTCCGCAGAGGTGATGTCATCGATCAAAAGGAAGTTAATAGAAAAATTATTAGCGCCGGCGAAAGAAGACCAACTTGTTTTTTTATATTTTTTTTATTATTACAATTCGATCCGACAAAATATGACTAAGAAAAAAAACAGCGATGAGGCACTCGTGATTTATTTTTAAAATAATTGAACACAAACATTTAAAATTTAAACAAGATCCTACAAAGTAATTATCAAGACACCGTATTTAAAAATAATCAGACTTTGTAACGCAAGATATTGTATATTTACATTTTAATACTATCTAGTGGGATTTTTTTAAATTCCAGATTTATGTCCAGAAAAAAATAATTAATTTGATATTTAGCAAATATTATAATTATCTCCATGCAACCATTTAAACGCAATTGATGTGAGCAACTTCATTTTATACAAGTTATATAAAATAAATGTTAAACAAGAAGAAAGTCTGAAGTATAATACATATATTTATAAGAATGCATTTTTTGTATGAATAAATAAATGTTTTGTAGTAATATTATGATAATTTATATAAATAGAACCAGACATTCTTTATTGAGTATATCATGTTACACAACTTGCCCACAAATAGCCTTCTAATAAAGATGTAATCGATATTAAAAAAAATGTGTTGCTTGGTCTTGTAATAATATGTAAAAAGTGGAATGCGAACACCATTTTAGAGAAAGTAGCAGATTCGAAACGGAGAAACATAAAGCAGTCATAAGCTTTATAGATAATATGATTTGATTATCTGGTATGGGGTTTATGGCTTTCGCTTATTCTATTGTGAGGTCTTGGACTGCCTACATTTGCACCGCAACGGTATGTGGAAATGGGGGCGAATATGTCATATTGATCCACGATGACATGGGACAAAGGGCAGATATATTTATTCTGGATAGGGTGGAATCAATCACCATATAAAATTTGTCCTTGGCAAAGAACGCCAGACTTTGTACTATAATGTACACGGAGAGAGAGTGAATTTCGCAACCCCTCGTTTTCCCTCAACATGGAATATTTAGACGACAATCACAAATATATATACTATAGACATATACAGGGTAGACTTGTAATTACTGACAATATTTTAAGGGGGAGATTTTAGCCAAAGTATTAGAAAAAATAAAATTATTTGCCCTAATTATATAATAAAAAAATATTAATAATATTTACACGATATCTTGTAAACTATAGACATTTTTTTAACTTTTGATACCGGCTTATTATTATAGAATAATAAAATTTAACGCTAAAAAATAAATCATATAATTTATAAATAATTTGAATCAAAATGCGCCTACACCACAAATGCAAAAAGGGCTCTAAAATATACTTTCAGGAGTGAAAATATTTTTTAACAATTGTTTCACGCTAAAATATTAACTTCAATCCATAATAGTCACTAAATGGATATCGAGACTGTTATTTTAATTTATTAATTTTAAACTCATAATTAGGAGTGAATCAATATTTTTATATATTTTCAATAAACCCTTGTAAATATTTTTTTCAATTTACAACTATCTGGCTACATTCTCAATATAATTTAATTTAAATCAAATAAGCGATTATTTGTTAAATATTGCAGTGAATGTTAAAAATCTGCCGGTTACGAATGTTGTATGGAGCAATTTCGTAGTCAAATAAATATAATTTTAAGTTTATTATTGAAAAAAATATTATAAAGTGTAGTAAATAGAAATAATCCCGAAATATCCTGAGTCTTAATCTGTATAATTTTGAATCGAATCCTTAGAATATGGGCAAATTTAAAATGTAATAATTTTATATTAATACGTATTAAAATCTTTAATGTTTTAGAATCATCTTATATGGAATAGTTATAAATGGAATATTACTAGAAGTACAAGTGTATGGTTAGAAGCGACCCTTAGAACTAGAGGGTGGCACTACACGAGATGGGGTTCATATACGAGGGTTGGATACATCCCACAAACTTAGGTTATTTATCATAGATCGCGATCGCAGGGATAAACAATCTTAATTATTATTTAAAGCTGCGCTAATTCAATATGTATATAATATATTTGTCCAAGACGCGATGTGTTAATTTTCCAAGTACACACTAACGCACGCACAAAGCCTGTACTCGAAGGCTTTTGTAATTTTCAATCAATGGGGATTATTTTTAACGGAAATTATGCGAATAAATAAGCGTAAGAATCGAGGCAACGAAGCGGTGAAATTACGAAATACAGCCTTGGCAGTGAACTTGACCGTAGCTCGCCGACTCCAGTCAACTTGCATAACACTTGTGATGCCAACTTTATACATAAATCAATAATAAAAAAAATATTCATATGCATTCAAAAACTATGTAAGAGTATATATTTTAAATAAACACGTTTAAAAAAATATTTCAAGCAAGCGTTTTCCGAGATCACGTAATAAATTATATACATATTAGCATTTAACATGACTGTAAAAACTGAAGTATTATGAAAAACTATAAAATTAAAATATTAAACTGAAAACTTCAAACTCCAAATTGATGCTTATAAACGATAAATAAGAGCTAAGAGAATATTTTATTTTTTTATTTTATATGCCTGTAAGAGCTTTTTTATTTAAAGTAAATGTGTATAAAGAATTTATTTAAACAAGCGTTTTTCAATACAATTTATAATGTAAATCTGAAGTAGATTAAATAAGACGATTTGAAAATACTTCTTATTCCAAAGAAATACTTAAAATCTAAGTGTATATTTATATATTTTTATAATTTTATACGCTTTTTGTTTCTTTTTAAATAATTTATTTAAACAAGCGTTTTCCAATACAATTTCAATGATCATTACATTAAAATTGTATTGGAGTGTGAAGTGAGATATATTGACGAATTTAAATTTCCACAAAAATTGCGTTTTTTTTTTATTTGTAAGTTAAATTTCTTTTACAATAATAAAAAATGGCAAAGTGTTAAGTAAGATTGATATGGAATTGAAACTGAAACGTCGCGGTTTCCTATGTATAAAAAATTTATTTAGGCATTTTACGATGATAAAATAAATAATTTCAAACGTATTCTTAATTGTCTTTAAAGCCTGGTTTAATTTTTCGATCGAATTATAAATTGCGATGGTTAATTTAGTGAGTAATCTGAGGTTGGGTCACGAAGACGATATACTTGAATTTCAAATGACCGTACGCGAAGATATGGGGGATTGTCCGAATATATATATAGTTTAGCACTCACTGAATGAAATGATAAGTCACTGTACATAATCACTATGTAAAACTCACCTTTCGTAGTAGTATCAAGCAGGTTAGTTGTGTTAGTTGCACGTCCGCAGTAGACGGCAGCCAGTCGTGGACTGATCACCGGTGGAGCCTACAGCGAAACCTTCTTCCTCTTTCCACCACCACTACACTCGTGTATATGTATATGCAGAGTCACTTCAAGTGTATTAGTGTCGGTATATATGTATGTATGTATGGTGGTTAGTTTGAACGACAGATATTCTATTGCATTTTAGCGGGTGTTGAGGCGAGTGTTGGGACGCGAATGAACTCGGTTCAGGGGCAACCATCTTACTTTAAATAGGAGACGAGAGGAAGGGGACACCAATACTACTATTACAATATTATATCATAGTAGGGGGGGGCCCGGGGGCCGGGGGCCGGGGGCCGGGGTAGTCAAGGGGCGAACACTTTTCATCGCATTCTGGAAACTTTATTACATACGCGCCATTCTACCTCGCAACATATTCCATACTAAAAAACGCTCACATCGATAATTCTATTAAATAATATCAACAAACCAGCGTAATAGCTCACGGGATAAGAAGCGTGGCTACAAATACAGTGGTCATGGGTTTAAATCCCACTCAAGTCAAGAATTTTTAAATTGATTTGATCGGTTATTACGACTGGGAGATCGGAAATAATATTAGTAAAATCCAGACCGATCGTCTTGATCCACGTTTACTCTGATTTCCTGCATTGTCAGGTAAAGTCGGTGACCTATGTAACTAACAATAGTTAAGATCACCGACAGACAATTAACACGTTGTTGTGTATAAAAAACCCTCTCAAAAAGACCCTTTCTAAAAAAAAAGCTCCTCGGAGCGTAAATAAATAAATAAATAAATATTTATTTCAATTCATCCGTTAATTACAATATAATAGCTCAGGGGATAAGACGCGTGGCTACAAATACTATGGGTTCAAATCCAAATCCAAAAAAAAATTAATTGATTTGATCGGTTATTCCCACTGGGATATCGCCTTGGGTTTACTCTGATTTCCTGTTTATTTAGTGGTGACCTGTCTAACTAGTAATAGTTAAGATCACCGACAGACAATTAACACGTTGTTGTGTATAAAATAAACCCTCTAAAAAAGCTCCCCGGGCGTAAATAAATAAATAATAATAATAAACAAGCTTTAAATAAATATATGCAGTAATTTCACATTTTTTAAAGACAATCAAAGTAGAACTTCTTGATAATTGATGTATCGAGGTTCAATTCTATTAAATGAAATCAAATTCTATCAATTATTATATGAAATATCCCACCTATATTTTTTTAAATTTCTTTTTGACCGTCCATATTCAATATACAACAATTTTAGGTTCTGACTTACACTGACACAAATATTTTAAATCATCTGTTAAAATATATGCTTTGAATATTTATATTAATTTCACTTTTTTAAAGACAATTAAAATAGAACTTAATTCTACAGCAATGTTTTGCTGTTGCTTTGAAATTGCAATATTATTTAGATTTTTTCGACACGTCTTGATATTCGATATATCGAGATTCACTGTATTGTAATTTGATGTTTAATATTATTAGATATATATTTAAAAGATTTGTACATAATGATTTTTGTATTTTAAAAAAACGAAAAAAATGTTTGTAAGGAAAAGATGAACTTTCGTTTAAAAGCAAATTATTTAGTAACAATTATCTAGTTTAAATAAAATAAACAGATTTGTGCGTCGTTCAAAATGTTCGAAGGTTCTTATGTTACAATAATTGAATAAAATAAATACAACGAAATTATAATTACATCTTAACAGGGGAGCACTACATAAGTTTACTATTATTTTCAAATTAGTTATTCAATAAATAATAATTTTATAAACGTATTCTTATTCTCGATTTAAATGTGATTTCATTTGAGGAAAGAGAGAAATTAATTAATAAAAAAAAACTGTTATAATTTTTAAATATAAATTAAAATAAAATTGAAAATGTTGACTTCATCGCAGTTTTCCATATTCATCTTTAATTTTTTTTCAAAATGTATAATTCAAGAAAAGGGATATATTTATTATTTATTGGGTGACATTTTCCTGTAAAATTATTTTGTATTAATAAAGTAAAATTTATTAGCGAAGAAAATATTCCAACCATAAAATACAAACGTATCTTCATTAGTCATCCTGATTTTAAATTTGAATATTATTTTTTGTGAGTTAAAAATACGACCCGCATTATAATTTATTGATATTATTCATATGTGTATTATTAAAACCCGCTAAAAAGCTCCCCTATAATGCAAACACTAATAATACAACAAACAAGCTTGCTCCACAACAATTATTAAATTATCTGCCATAATTCAATCAATCCGGACAATAATTGAATTAATCAAGTACCGTTGGTTAGATTCAATAATTTTATAGGATTTGCAGAATGTAGAATAGCCATAACAATCATCAAACACAACTTTAGATTGTTATTAATTATTAATAAAACTCAACCTCTCCTTCTAACCAACATTTATAAAGTGCCCACCATTAATTAAGCCCAGTTAAATAAACACACAGTACAATTTAGATGATATAAAGGAATGCCATTAAGGAAGATCTTTGATTGATTTCTTAATATTGTTGTGTGTATTTTTTTTTCATCGACTTACACTAAATATTTATTGTTTTTCGGCTCTTAACTTGAGTATATTATGGTATTATGGATATACAAACATTTATTAAAATCATATATTATCCAGAAACCAAACAATTATTCCTTTTAAGACCTTTATTAATTTGATTTAAATTATTTAAAAAGTTTATTGAAAATCTTACTATGATCAATACAAGATTATTAAAGTAAAATAAAAACATTTTTACACAAAAACCTATTAAATAATGAATTAAGTTAAACTGTTACTATTCAAATAATTTAGATGCCAACTGCAGAAAACTGTTAGATTTAACAAATCAGTTTTTCAGTTAAATGTAGTTTTCCTCGTATTAATCTTAACTAATTGTAACCCAAGTTTATTTATAAGAGTATTATGTGAAAATTTATAATAAAAGCTAATATGGCATATTAATAACGAATGTGTATATTCAATGAAAGCCTCTTTATTTGTAAACTTTCAATTTGTAGTGAATTTGTACATTAAATTAAAGCCAAACCTATAAGTTTCATCATCAAATCAAATTATATAATGTCACAGTGTTCCTCATCCAATTACCTCTTTTATTCTCCTCTCAATAAGCTGCAATGAATTTGCGCACCTGGATGAACTCTTTTCCACAAATTCTGCCATAATAGGACCTTTAAGAGCGACCTTATATAGGGTGAACTTGAAATAACTGAGAATATTTTAGGGGGTGGTGGGGTATCGTAAGATTAATTGAAAAAAAAAATTAACTATTAAAAAAAATATATATTTATTAAAAATTACAAAAAATAATTAATAGTGCTCTTGGAATCAGCTGTTTCTTTGAAGTACTCAGTGGTGACTGTTACATGTATATTGTGTCTGTTATACGTAATTAATATTAATAATTATTTTTTAATATTAATTAATTAAAATAAATATTTTTCGATTTTTCTTACGATACACTACCACCCTCTAAAATATTCTCAGCCATTTCAAGTCCACCCTGTATAACAACATATAATTTATTGCTTTCTACACCTTACTTTATTGTTTTTTTTATATATTCTATTTATACATTTCCTACAAACATTTATTTTTTATTATTTTATAAGACTTAAAAAATAAAAAAAGCCTTTTTGAGCGTTTATATGGAAATAAATAAAATAAATTATTTGAATCTAAGTGAAGCTTGTAGATTTTCAACCTTATAATAGATATAAAAACAGCGTAATAGCTCAGGGGATAAGAAGCGTGGCTACAAATACTGTGGTCATGGGTTCAAATCCCGCTAACGTTAAGAATTTTTTAATTGATTTGATCGGTTATTACGACTGGGAGATCGGCAATAATATTAATGAAATCCCGATTGATCATCTTGATCCAAGTTTACTCAGATTTTCTGGATTGTAAGGTAAATACTGAGGCGATAATTATGTCAAGCAGAGCTTCTCTGTTGGTCACATATGTAACTATTAATAGTAATAATACGTTGTTGTGTCTAAAAAATAAAATTTAAAAAAAGCTTCTCGGAGCGTATACAAATAAGATGTTTATATATGATTTCTTTGTACTCTCAATCATTGGTCAAAAATATTATATTAAATAAACAGTAAAGTTTAATAATCGCATATTTAAGTATATATTTTTCTTCTAACCTAACTTGACCCAATCTAAAGTATATTTTTATAATTCAGGTAATTCATTACCAACTAAAATTTAATTTATTTTAGAGAATTTATTATTTAAAATGTTGAATATATTAATTTATTTCACCTTAGGAGAGTAATATCGTTTACTTTTTTAATGTAACGTTTACTTCATATTAATATAACAAAAAATAGTTTTTTTTGACATTTATTTTTTTCGTTTATTTTACATTGACTCACTAAAATTGATGGGTGATTGACACAAAAACTTATCTACAGAAAATCTATCAATAACCCAAGTTTATTTATAATAATATGATATGATAAAAAAACCGTTTATTTTAATTATAATAACCAGCGTTAGGCTACAAATATTGTAGTCATGGGTTCAAATCCCGCTCAAGTCAATTTTTATCGGGATCGGGAATTTTATTAATAAAATCCCAATCGACCGTCTTGATCCAGGTTTACTTTGATATCCTATATTGTCAGGTAAATACTGATTATTACGTCGGTGACCTGTGTAACTAGTAATAGTTAAGATCACCGACACACAATTAATTAACACGTTGTTGTGTACAAAAATCTCTTTGGGGCGTAAAATAAATAAATATTAGTAATGAAGGTGTATAATATCAATATTTCAGATACTGTCAGATGTAAAATCTTACTGGTCACATATTGTTTACATTTTATTTAACAGCCAACCACGATCCTAGTACATATATTTTTTATTATTATTAAGAGAAAACAGTCGTCTGGAATATTAATAAAATCCCAATCGATCGTCTTGATCCAGGTTTACTTTGATATCCTATATTGTCAGGTAAATACTGATTATTACGTCGGTGACCTGTGTAACTAGTAATAGTTAAGATCACCGACACTCAATTAATTAACACGTTGTTGTTTCTAAAAAACCCTCTCAAAAAAGCTCCATCAGAGATGTAGGTTCTTTGGTATTCCAGAAGACTGTTTTCTTAATATAAATAATAAAAAAGGAAGAAAAAAATGACTAAATATTATAGGTTTGGCTTTCATTTAATGAACACAGTTATGCCACATTAGCTTTTATTATATTTTATTAAAATATTGATGATCTTGTTGACTTCTGGGTGGAATTACATAAAAAAAAACATTTTTTCTTTAAGTAATTTGCACAATATTTTTAATTTCGAATACTAACACATAGTCTTCTTTAAAAAACCTTCAAAAAAGTAAAATAAATTATATTACAGACAGTTTTCACGTAATTAATATAACTTAACTTAGAATTTGGTTCTTAATAATAATAAAAAATACAGTATTTTCATTCAAATTAAGTAATTATGAGACAGTTCATTAAAAAAAATGTTACTAACAGCGACATTTAGCTGTCGGCCGCTAACCACCGAAGTACCCTCCGAAATCAAATATAATTGCGCAATGCTGCCGAATGTGTATAATTACAAATGCGGAGACACGGTTATTTGTAGAGCTTTTTTGATGAGACGATCATAGATTCCGTAATTCGTTCCGCATTCATAAAAAGCATGTGTTCGTCTGTCACGAATCACCGTGACATGAAGAGTCAAGGAGTTGCCGAATGCGTGTATTAGACGTGCACTTCAATTATAAACAACCACATTACGATATGGTGCTGATGCATATAACCGTTACTTTAATATGCACAAATTAGGCATTCAACCACCGGGTCAGGGCTACGACACACCTATACTCCTTGATTAATTGACTACTGAAAAAATTAATGATCGCTTGCTAAAGTTATGGATTCCCAGGCATACGTCACCGTAAACCTACACCCTAAAAACGATAGTAGAGTTACTTAGCTACACTTAAGATCGGTTTTTTGTTAGTTAATGCCTCGTCTGAGCCTCGGGCGAGGCACTTATTAACCAAAAAACCGATCAAAATTACAGCAAAGTAACTTTATTTACGTCTTTTCGGTGTACATTTACGGCGACGCACGTCTAGGAATCCCAAGCTTAAACCCCCTTGATAAAAATGTTTATTCTTACATGGCTGATTATATTTTTGTCTTGTGTGGTATTTTTTTTATAATTTCTACAATTAAGTTACTTTCAACTAGAAACGATTAATCAGAATCATTGAAGATGACTCATTCAAATAAAAAATTAAATAGTTAATTTATTTATTCACTGTCTATCGGTGATCCTAACTATGCTCTGCTCGTCTTAATAACCGCCTCAGTATTTACCTTATCATCCAGGAAATCAGAGTGAACCTGGATCAATACGATCGATCGGCATTTTACTATTATTCCCGATCTGCCAGTCGTAATAACCAGTGTGTCAGGGTATAATTATCATCTAATCAACCAACACAAAAATATAACCAAAAGACAATCCAATAGGATAACTATAACTGTTTTATAAGTCCATATTGATCAATATAATTATTTCGAATGTTTTAATTTTATGAAAAAATATATATCCCACAATGAATTAAACATTATATTTATATCTATGATTTAGTCTCATTTTTAATATAAACAGTTAAATGTTAAAATATTCCAAATTTTATATGCTTATTTAAAAAGACGCGTGATTAATTTCTTTAATTCAATATGAAAATAAAATAAATATCAAATTTGATTATGTTAAAAATAAACCCACAATCGATGTTATTTAATGAATAATATTATTTTGCAATATAAAGAAACAATCTCTGATATATTTCCTTCATTTACAAACAATCGATATGATTATTTAAAAAAAATGTGTATTGTATTGATGATAATGTTTTAGTATAATATCTCACCCTGATCTGAAAACAGTTATACCGTTGTTCAGTAAATAGAGTCAAAAAGTGACACATTTCGATAGTTCGCATCTGAGCTGACACACATTTATTTGTATGTATCTTTCGAGTGACAAATCAGCGTAGACATTGCAAATAAATATAAAAAATAGTAAGTGAGCAAGGCTCGACTAATTTATTTTTTGTTGGCGTACGTGAAGTGTAATGAATGGACAATTCAAGTCGGGTGCAAATTTAAGAGACGGCTGTCAGGTGAAAAGGGGTCAAAGTGGCATATATGATTGTGCAATAAGGTGTTGTTGGGCTATGTAAAAATTCCACGGTTAGAATTTATTTGTTGCTTTAGAAATTAGAATTCTCGTCGAATTCAGTGGTGCAAAGTTTATGTTAATTGCACCACCGGTGATCTCGCATACATATTAGCGTTCTTCAACATTATTTACACCACGTCCACCAAAAACATGGAATTACATTCTATTCACACACATCATTAAACATTTTAAGTCATGATGGAAAGAATATATAGCTAAAATCACATAGTTTTATCAATGAGTAAACAATCCAAATTGTTTGCTATTAATTATCTTATCTATTTAATAATAATAAATATTCTAAGAATTCTATTTATGTTCATATTGTATATATAATTACAATATTTTATTAAATGATCCATTTAGGAAAATATTTATTCAAATGTTTTTTAGTTATTTAAATTAAAAGTTCCATATTGTTGAAGATTCTGATCGCATCCTTCTCGAGATATCTTGAATAAAAACAAACTGTAATTGACATGGGAGTTGCTTTATATAATCAAAGATCTAATTTATATTATTTGAAAGAAATTGTTTAATTTTATCTAAAATATCTTTCATCATTTATGATTGTTTGCTAGAGCGGCTGCCATTTTGAATACGAGTGTAAGTTTTTTTACTAATCTGTTTGCGGCGAACTGTCAACAAGTGGAAATAAATGAACCTCTCGTGCGCCTCACCGAAAAAATGCTTTCTTCAAACAGTATTTTTGTAACGTTTGAGGCATTCTTTTACAGTAACGATTTCAGGAAAATGAAGCTTCAAGCTCGAGAGTTGCGTAGCTCACTGTTTGAAGTAACTGGCCCTCATTTTTTCGGTGATTATGTTAGCAACTATCAGGACCAGAGATGTGCCAAAGTTAAACGAGTATTGTACCTATATCGTTTTTATTTTCCCCCGTGGAGTGCAATGAAGTGTCGTCAAATTTGTTCATATGAGTGTGAATATCGGTGATATTGTAATTATTGATTTGTATGTGCAATTCAACAAGGAGCCGCCTTGTGGCCCAATGGTTAGTGTAACGGATTCCTGAGTGCAGACTCACGGGTTCGATTCATGGCACCGGAGTCACTTGGTAGATCTAGCTTAGCAAACTAGATCTTAAGTACTCATTGCTGTGTGGTGGCCTGGGAAACCATCTCTACAATATTCTCCCGTAAAGGCCAACCCCTTATAAAGGGACTCCCGTCAATAGGGAAGGCGTCACGATATGTGCAATTAAGCTTAGAGCCCAATAATTTATATTTATTATATATCGGGGCACAGATTCCACATTATCTTTGAATGGAGTATAATGAATGTATAGTGTGGTTGAGCACACACGTGCTGGGTGTAGAGCAACTCGGCAACCGTTAGGCACATCTTGGTGGCCAGATTCAGTACACACAGGAATTCGACACTACTCCACACACAATGCAATTAAATATTACCATTATTAGGTACATATAACACGAATATTAAAACAAAAAACGACTAATTGTAATTGTGTGGTTCAAGAAACGCTACAAAATGTAAAATAGAAAACGAGACGCCAGCCCAGATGTAATAATTAACAGGACTAATTGAATTCTGTAGAAGAACTTTTATGCCGACTTCTCGGAAGCTAAATCCGCCTTTAATATATAACACACAGTAACCAACAACAAAAATATCATTTTAATTAAAGACAACGCTTCATCAATCATCGCCATATGGTGCGATATTTAAGGATATCATCTTTGAAATATACATATATTATTTTTTATTATTATCAGAAGAACAAACTATGAATACAATTTTATTGGTTATCCTTTGAAGTAAACCAATAATATGTATCTACATTAATAAAATTATTTTATAAATATTATTATGTGATTGAATCGTTATGTTGTGTTAGATTGGGCGGATAACGCTCTTTTTCCATCAATTGACTTTTGTAAATAATTCACAATCGATCTGGTATTTTTTTTGATAATAAGTTAGATATTCTTTTATATGCATTTAATTTTTTATCAGAGACAATAATTTTTCAGATTAAAGATGTTATACTTGATCATCTCAATACTGAGCATTTCAATGTACGCCCTTATTCCATCCAGCAAATGAATTTATATATATATATATATGTATATAAAAATTCTTTTTTCACAAACACATTTTGATTTTGATTTGATTTTGTCTGTCTCCGCAGTCATTAATGATTTTACTATATTCGTGTTTCATAATATTATTGTATTATTCATATAGTAGGTATTAAGTATAGGTTTTTGTAATTCTAAGTATATTTTATTATTATTATGTATTATGTATTATATATATATATATATATATATATATATATATATATATATATATATATATATATATATATATATATATATATATATATATATATATATATATATATATATATATATATATATATACTTAATACTTGTAAAGACGACAAAAAATGTGAGGCATCATACATACAAACAGGCACCAGCAGGTTTCGTGTGTGTGTGTGTGTGTGTATTTCTACCGCCTCGCCGTATCGCTAATTCAATTTCTATTGCGTGTACACAACTTTTACACGTATTAGTGATGCATGTAATTATTTATGCCGTAATATCGCATGCCGCTTCTATAGACAAAAGTTCATTGCATCCAGCCTAAATTTATTTATGAATTATCATCAAATGTCAGTAAATTAATAGTGTAGCTGAAACAGTGTCCAATTTTGACTAAACCGATTCTGGAACCCTCTTAGCCTAGAATTGCTAATAATTGGAAGTTCAATCCTAATAAGACAATATAAGACGCAAGTTCGAGTCCCGCTCAGGTGTAACCAAGTAATTTATTTTTTCACGATTTTTTCAACTGAACACACTTTTCAATGCAATATAATAGTATATAGTATATTTATTCAATAAGTACGTTTTGTTTTGCTTCCGAATGTGATATTTTTATTACCGGGTAGAGTTTGTATTAAAGAAAAACATAGAGGAAAAGCCGGAAATCTCCAGTGCTCGTCCAGCCGGAATCCAATTATACGACTGTCCCGAACAACGTCCCCTCTTTATTTCATATATATATATAAAAAGTCTTATGGGTATATTTATCTATGTATAAAGGCCCCTGAATTCACTTCTTTTTTTGGGGATTTTTTTTTGCTTTGACCATATAAAATGAGCTTGCATTTGTGTCATAGAAGCTTAACAATTAAAATATTCCCTACACGCTTTCGAATAATACACTTCAGTTATGTAAAAATATTCCATCAATATAGTGAATGATGGTAATATTTCTGATGCTGACGGCTACATTTCATTATGTTAATTCAGACTTCATCTTCTCCCCTTTTTATATACAAAACACATCGATGGCTGAATATTTATTATGTAATTTGTATTAAGAGTATGAACGCCTTTGAAAATTTTCATCAAAACCCACAAGAACAGGAATATTTAATCACAATTTAAAAAAAACATAAGTAGATTTATGTAGCATATAAATTAATTAATGATATTTGGCCATCATTGAAAATTAAATGAATAAGCAATTTTATCTCGAATGTACTAAAAAATCATTCGATTAAATAAATAATTATACACAAATTAAACGCATCCTCAACGCATTCTGTAAATAATATTTCATTTCTTATTAATATTTTTATTTTCGTTCTTGAAAAATCCGCAGTCAATTATTATTCAATTGAAAATATTCATAGTATGATACTCAAACAATGTATGTAATAAGGATTAAAAAAAGTCAATTCTGTATAAGCATATAAATAATTAAAAACTCGCTTTTATTTAAAAAATGTTTTTCGGGAGAATTGAAATTTTGTAAAACTTAAATTGAAATATTTCTATGCTAGTTTATTATTATTTTTATAATTGATTTTTATGTACTTGACAATTCCAGCATGTATAGTACATAAAATTAATTTTTCGGTTAATATAATATTAAAAAATAACCCAATGCCATAGTCGCTTTAATTCTTTATTAATTAAACCATACAGTAAATTAAAGATCAAAAGTTATAATTCATAATGCAATTTATATAGAAAGGGAAATAATTGTAGTAGAACGACACTTTCCTGGGAGACTAAATATGTCTTTACGATGCGACGAGGAGAAAGTAGTTAAAATTTTAACGTTTCCCGACAGAATACTAAAAATAATGCTCCTTTTATGTCCACCACATATTTTTTGTGAGACAAACGAAGCCCTTTGTTGTCCTAAAATAATACGAGTAGATCAAACAGATGAAATATTTATAAAATAACGTAACAAATAAACACGGTGTTGGAGTAAACTTAAATAAGAAAAAAGAAGAACGTGTTACTTCTAAGTTGGTTAATACAAAAACAAGGTAAAGACTCAATCGGTAGTTGGCGTGCATTTTCTTTTTTAATACATTACATTATATGAAATCTTATATAATATTGTCGGCTTGTAACCTAGTGTGAAATTTTTAATTTTAATAAAATAATTAAAGCATGTTCATATAATGATGTAACTAAATTTAAATTACCCTCAAATAAATATAATTTTTAATATAACGCTAAAATACACTTTTCAATTTAGATTTTATTTTTTAGTAATAATCGAATAACATTAACGAGGCCATTACGAGGAAAGAAATATATTTCAATATTATAAATTATTATAAATATCTTAACTTTTGCGATATTCTCAATCTTTAGCAACTGATCTTCATTTTTAGCAATCATCTCGATGGGTTGATAATACAAAAACGTATATACAAAAATATATTTAGTATTTATCAATGCTTTACAATTTTTTGAGATATTATTAAAATATATTATATACGTTTTTAGAAAATATTTTTATAAATATACGCGTAGATGCGTTTTCTGTTGACTAAAACTGCATATTTTTATTATTTATTTATTTATTTACGCCCCGAGGAGCGTAAAGGGTTTTTTTTAAATAAAAAAATGTATTTTTATATTAGGATTTATCGTAGATGTGTTTTTAGTGTTACTGATCCATATACCTAACAATAGTCTCAGTATTTACCTTACAATCCAGGAAATCGGAGTATACCTGGATCAAGACGATCGATTGGGATTTTATTAATATTATACAGTCGTAATAACCGATCAAATAATTTTTACTTGAGGGGTATTTGTATACCTGATTGCAGTATTTGTAGCCACACGCTTAATTCATGACTTAATAATCCAATTTCGCGCATCGTCGATATGCAAAGGGCGTCCATAGATAATCGGTGAATAGGAAATGTGGATGAATACATCAAATGTAATGGAGAAATATGAAGTGAAGTTGTAGATGTGACGATATAAGTTAATGCTAATAAATCAGGTTGGTGTGTTTTTATCCATTGTCCGATGGAATGCGCCTCGGAAGGCTCGTTGTTCTCGTTCCTTTTTCCTTGTGCACTCGGTGATTAGTATGCGAGTTTAATTGCGCAATACACTTTGCACTGCCAATTGGACATGTTCCCATCTTAAGGAAGAGTATAGAAATCCTGTGATCCTAGTTAGATGTATAGAAATGTGCACTTCCTCGAACGACTCAATAAAAAGTCAACGAACCTGCGCTCCCATCAAAGGAAACTTCTGCCCTACGCGACCTGCTCTCTAATCATATTATTTATTTTAATCAACTCCACTTACAAATAATACAGCATCCATCATATCAACAAAAAAAATTTTTTGGGTGAGTGTGACTTGTTGGGATAAATAATAAAATATTTTTAACCATAATAATAATCCGCTGGCATTCCATATTAATCCGAAATAAAAATGTACAATCTAATTAATATTTTTTTGTAACCTCCCAGCACCCTAATATTCTTCATATTATCTTAAAACATTTTTTATTATACAAATTCTTTGATAAATATAATTTTCATACAATGTTTTGATATTACAATATTAAGTTTATAGATAAAATAAACGAAATTAATAAATGTCTATAAAACCTATTTTTTTTTGTTATATTACTATGAAGTAAAAGTTACATTAAAAAAGTAAACGACATTACTGTCCAAAGGTAAAATAAATTAATATATTTAATATTTTAATTAATAAATTAGAAAAATAGTGACTTGTTGAAACAGTATTTTCCCTTTCCTGAAAACATTAGTTTTTCTACGACTAATAGTGGTTTCCACAATGATATATATTTTTATTTAAATCAATATAGATTCAGATTCAGCACAATATAATTTTATTGTACAATTTCTTTATTAAATATAATTTGCATACAATGTTTTGATACATTGAATCATACATGAATTTATATCAATACTTTTAGTCGTTTACTATTTTGTTAGTACATGTAAGTGAATAAATTAGACACTAATATATATATATATATATATATATATATATATATATATATATATATATATATATATATATATATATATATATATATGTGTGTGTTTGTGAAAAAAGAATTTTTATGAAATGTCTCTCAAACATTTCAGTGGTAATTTAAAGTTTCGCTTATTTTAAACATATTTGATTTTGTTAACATTTTGTATTAAGGAGTTAGTGGAGAAGTTAACCATTTTGTTAAAGTGTTTATTGCTTAAGATCTTAATAAAATGTAGTCTCGATAATTCAACACTTCAATAATACGACATTTTTTCAACAATATTTTTTTTTTCGATATTAGAAGCGCCTTTTAGTGCCGAAACATTTGACTATTTATATTTTATATATAAATAGACCACAATTCTTTTTACACAATTCACAATTTTAGTATAATATATAATTTTAATACATATAACTTCGATAATCCGACTGTCGATGGCCCATCTGTATGTTCTGAATTATCGAGACAACATATATTGTATACGTAAATTACAAATTTATAATATCTATATGGGTAAAAAAATAAATTAATCTGTTACTTTAATATTATATCTACTGTATATAATTTTTTTCATTATTTTGAAATATTCCTTAAAAATAGGTGATATGAGCATTTTTTTTTCGTATGTTTGTAGACCGAACGAATTAATAGCATACAAACATATATCATATTATAGTTTTGCAATGTGATCAATGAAATTTGCTCTATAGACATAAAAAATAAAGAGTGCTTTAACCAATGTCAAGTGTTTATAGATTTTTACTTATTAAATAAATTTTTGGTGAAATCAAAGTACCTCAGTAAAGTGTATTGAACATACATACATTGTTGAGAGTGTAAGGAATGTGTAAAATATATTAAGAATTGTTATGCCTTATTGTGTTGAGAATAAGAAGAATGGAGCTATCAAGTAAAGCTGATTGCTAAAACACCAACTTCTTCAAAATGGAAACGTGCTCATGCATAAAATGTTTGCCGGAAACATTGTTTTGCTATTTTCACATAAACAAACTATGTTATTCTAGTACATTTCTCTCACAATGCATGTGCCTTCACTAAATATATTAAATTCAATAAATCATCCCTGCACTCTTTTCTTCATCTACGTGAGTAAAAGAATACATTTGAAATGATTGTTTCATAAATGCGAATGGGTTTGACGTGAATTATGAAACTGTCAAAAGTAAACAGTGAAATTCGTAATTAATAATTTAAAAAAATGATTCGATATCTTCTATACCAAAAATTCAGTTTTGTAAAGGATGGTTTTTTTATCAACCTTAATAATTAAGTAATGGTTTCCTAGGCGTACGTTTTTATGGTGTTCGTTTACGGCGACTTACGCCCAGAAAACCCATAGTTTAATTTTAGGGAGTAGATACACTAGAACTTCACGTACCGGTTACGTAGCGGCTACGTATCCATTACATATTAACATCTACATATTGACTAAATTGAATTTTTTTTTTTTAAATAATATTTTAATGTGATTTTGGGGAAAAATTATAGTTATGCCCTTTTCTAAATTGTCGATTCAATTATATAAATTACCCAAATAAAAACTTAACATTTCTTAATTTGTACCATGAGCATACCTTTGTACATACTTCTAAGATATCTTTGAATGACTCTTGACTTGCAATATAATAATATTTTCATAATTGCTAAGAGTAAATATGATAATTTAAAATTGTGGGAGAAAAGGTTGATAAACTTTTCTATTGTTCTTCATAACCGTTTAAATAAATTAATCAACCCCTTTTCAGATAAAAATAATAATTATCTTTAGATCAAACTATTCATATATTATTGGAATATTTTATTTAACTCACAGTTAAGTGCATTTTTACCCTCGCTATACAAACATTGTGGGATTACAATTTTTCAGTTAAATTAATTATTTTATATTAAAAATGTTAGGTTCATTGACCTCCTATTTGCTCCTTTTTATTCCTGAAATATACTCTACGTGCTAACGCTCACGTAATTCTTCTCATGCATTATACAATTCCTTTAAAATCACTAAAAACATATATTTATTCTAAAACCCGTGCTTTCAAGACTGCTTATAAATGCGGTGGTCTTGTAATTTATATATTATATAACTCACGAATGTTTAAGAGTCCCTGTTGTTTTTGTTCCCGGGCTCCAATCCCGCTTTGGTATAATAAACGTAATTATAGCGTCCTTAAAGCGGTTCGCAATTTTTGCACTGTCTTCGTTATTTTATTGTGGCTGAAATTGCCAAAAATATTATTAGAGGTGCACTGAACCCCTGCTTCAGAAACCACGCCCAATTATTACCGACTTTTTAAATTATACAATATTCCTTACAATGTATATATACATTCCTACAAATGACGTATGAATTACATATATTCCGATGAATGAAGTAAATCTGGTTATTCCGATCCGCAATATTTCATTATGAATCACACGCTCATATATGAATGATGTCATATTTTAAAATTATAAGCAATGCTTTAAATATTGACTCAAGAAAAAACCTAATAGACGCTGCAGAATCGTGTGAATCTTTGAACCGTATCGTGGATTTATTACAATACCGATTTTTATGATACTATATAATTGCAATTATGAACTGATTTATTAATAAAAAACAATCATTTGTATGAAATAAAAAATACATTACATTATATTGTTATCCATAAAAATTGTTTTCAGACAAATAAACGAGTTGACAGAATAATTATAATGTACTAAAATAAATTCCTATTAATATTATTACTATTAAAAAAAAAGATTCACATGCAAAATATAAGTATTTTATCTAGAACTAAAATATTTAACAGATAATATTGTGACAATTTTGGTTAAATTGGTTGGTAAAAAAGGTTATTTGACTGAAGCAAATATTACAATAGAGAAATTTAAAAAATGTTCATTTTTATTGATTTGTTTTCCTCCATAAAGAAGTGTCTCATTTTATTGCTTGTATTTTAATAATTAAAACTATATACATAGTGAACTTAAATTAACTGACAATATTCTACGGATGGTATCAAATATTAATTATTTTTAAATTTTTAATTTATCACAAAAAAATTGCGATAGGTACTACTCCTAAAATATGTTAAAATATATTTTATATGCTTCTTCTTCATTTATATTATTTGTTAATACTCATATTTATTTTTGCATGTTCAACTGACGAGTGCTGCATTACCATTACTGCGACTTGGGATCCCCGGTAATGCTCTAGTGGTACTGCAGGATGATATAATAAAGTCCACCTTGTATAATGTCAAAGAAGCCATGAATTCTTTATTTAACAATTAATTTGATCTTCAATTTATACAAAAATAAGGTCACTTTTTACCAGAAAATTCAACAACATGTTTTTAATTGAAACTAAAATCTTTTTATCTTTATTATGCAATGCCAGTACGATTATAAAAAAATATATACAAAAACAGGCCTAAGTATTTTTTTGTATAAAAAAATAAATTAATAATAATAAAATAATTTATTATGACAGCCTTGTTTTATTAATGAGTGAATATATGTTGTCATTAGAGAATAATAAAAACAACTTTATGATACCATCGCATTAGTTCAAGTACAAGTTCAAGTTCAAGGTCAAGTTCAATTTCGAATACGTAAACAAGGTATTATTTATTTTGCAAAATGCGTAGTGCATTTTGGTCGAAATTACGCTGCACCGTACTTCGTTTACAAATTCAAATAACTAAAAGCGCAAGATTCACAAACTTTTAAAAATAATACTTGAAAGCTTAACTATCCGACTTGGACCATTAATGAAGGTGTGGTTGTGTTACATTTAATGTACCATTCCTTACATTTAATTATTTGAGTATCAATAAATGACATGTTGTATATTTAATGTAGAAATTTAACATTATATTATATAGAAAGAATATTTGTATACAGAGATGAAACAATATTTTCGGTTATCAACTTTTAGCAGTATAAAATGTTACATATTATTACCATAAATATGCTAACCCATAAAAGAATATAAACATCCCATTCGGCTGGAGGCTAGGCCAGATAAATTAAGCCCGAACCCGTTAGAATCACGGTGCTTTTCAATTTAGAACTTAATATCGCTATAAACTATGAAACAGTATCGAAGCTCGGCATTCCAATGTCTCCAATATGAGTGGTTAAAAGTGGCATAAATCTCAAACGACACTCAATGTGCAAAAAAAAATGTGTGTCTCGCCTATGAAAGTATCGAGCGAGGCGATCACACACACACATATGTGAATACACACGCGTAGTAATCATGAATGGATCGGCTTTTGTGAATGAAATTGATTCATGAATGAGGTTGTCGATTGATATAATTGACGACATACGACCTACGCCCACAGAGCAAAACAAACAGCTTAATCACAGCCACACACACCAACCAGCGACAACAATGCCTTTCCGATGCTCATTATATTTATTTATTGCCCTCTACACTCTAATAATACTGATCCATTGTTGGATATGCATGCAAATATTGTGACACTACTCCCCCATTATTTGATACTATGCACATTTGCATCAATACCACACTTAACACTATTCACACATGAATGAAAACATTGGGTTTATTTACCAAACAAAACAACACGGTGAAATGTCGAATTTTGGAGTCATTTACTAAGTATGGAAAAACTCGATTTAACATTTTGATATTACACAACGATGGGTGATCAACAAAAATGGCCCAGTCATAGATATGCATATAAATAATTCGTGTCAATTTTGTTTATCTCGTGTATTGTTGCACTCTTCTCTCCTATTCGATAAAGGCATAAGTGTGTCTCCCTCACTCAACACGTTTTTAGTCATCACTGAGAGTGGTTGTGACAATACGCGTGGCGATTATAGATATGATATGCATATAAATAATTCGTGTCAATTTTGTTTATCTCGTGTATTGTTCTCTCCTATTCGATAAAGGCATAAGTGTGTCTCCCTCATTCAACACGTTTTTAGTCATCACTGAGAGTGGTTGTGACAATACGCGTGGCGATTAAAACCCAATAATATTTTAAGCATTATGATTTTAATAATTAAATTGTCTTCATTTATACACGCGTTGTTATTGTGATGTCCCGAATTTATGTTGGCTACTTTGAACTCCATTTTCTGTTCTGTATTATTATAAATCAAAATGTGTCGAACCACTGAGAGTGGATGTGTCAATAATTTGACAATAATGTGCATTTATAATTATTAAAACTCAATAATATTTGAAACATGTTAAAGAAGTAGTGTTTGGTAAAAAGTGAGGCTAGATATATTTGAGTGTATGTTTGAGTCC
Source organism: Agraylea sexmaculata (assembly GCA_022606485.1). Taxonomy (NCBI): domain Eukaryota; kingdom Metazoa; phylum Arthropoda; class Insecta; order Trichoptera; family Hydroptilidae; genus Agraylea; species Agraylea sexmaculata. The sequence goes on from JAGTTH010001814.1 coordinate 108,810, forward strand.
ATATGACATGTAGTAACAATTACCCATTTTACTGTGAAATATAATTGAAGATATGAAGAGAGATGTTTACAGTATAATGTTTGCCAGGTAACTCATGTTTTTGGCTACTTGAACTAAACACGCATTTAGCCACTCATGCGATATCTTATGTTTGTATCTATGGGCCCAGTCAAATTATAATAACCACCATAAGTAATATCATTAAATACAATTTAATGGCTAATAAATAATAGAAATAATTTATTGTTAATAACAATTGAATGATTTCTAATTTATTCAGTATGTACAAGTTAGTGTAGCGCAGCACGGCCTCTCTACCCTCTCTAACTCGAAATCGGTTGGGTGTACCAAAAATGTTTTAAAATAAAATCTATCACAAATTTAATTTTCTACAATTTTTATAAGAAATATTAACATCATTGGAGCTAAAAAAACCGAGATATTCGTGAAAAACTGATTATTGTGACCTTTGACGTCGAATTACTTCCATCCCGTCACCTGATTTTATTCGATTTTTCTTACAACTTTTAAAACACTTAAAATTCCGATATTTGCCCCTTTTTCTTCCTAATTTGACTGGACTAAAAGTGAGCTAGACTAAATATTTGATTTAGAAAGATAATATGACATGGTAATGATAATTTAATCCATATATTTGTAAGTGGGTTTTTATTTTTTTCTCATGCTCTTTATTATTTAATATAACCTCTCATATCAAATATGAATTTTACTAAAATTCTCATGTTAGTTATAGGTAAAAAGATTTATATACTCTGTACACCAAAGTCTAATTAATAAGATGTTTTGTATTATTCAAAGTATGTAAATTTTTTAATAAAAAAAATATTTTTTTAAATATTATATGGAATCTGTAATTTTGTTGATATATTTTTGTCTTAATAACCTATCGATTTATACTGAAAAGCAATCACAACATTATAGAGTAAAGTAACCAATACGCTACCATACATTTTTATAAAAAAATATGATACATTTGAAGAATTAAATGAATATGATTTACTATACCACTTTTTAATCTTAAGATAAACTATTAACATTGTTATAGTAAAAAATTCCGAAGAATACTATTTCCGAAAATCACCACCAGGTAATCTTTACATACATTATTTTATTTATATGTATTCATTAAAGCAAATATAGTTATGTTATTATTTATTTAAATTATATGTAACAAAAAATATGATATGGTAAAATTTAATTTAATATAATAAATTGATTATTGCATGATTATTATCAAGTCAAATGCATAAAGTATGAAAACTTTCTACTATTTTTTTAATATTTCAGAACGTTTCAAATACGATTTTTTTACACCTTTAAAACTTGGTTTATTTAATTATGCATTTACTAATTTTTGTCTAGGCGAAATCAATTCACATTACCAAAGGACAATTATTGGCAAAAATGTTTGTCTAACTCGTAAGAGGATTTTTAAGATACTAACGATGTATTGATTTAAAAGCGCCATACACATTTTGAAATAGAAAACACGACCTCATTCATGATTCAAGGCTTCATTATCATAATTAGCACAAAAATATTTCGTTAAAGACATTGTGTATTGATCTTTATTGAAATCTTCAAATAATATTGTGTACTATAAGTCGTGAACTTATAAAGTATAATATCATGTATTAGAAAACAGGAAATAGTAATGTTTTAAATGGAAGACTCATTGGCTCTGAATAACGGACAAGTCAAACATCTTCAAGAATTTCTCGCAAACGGTGCCATCATTCCTTCGATTGAAGTTCAAACAATTCTCTTTAACTTTAACAATAATGCAAATACCTCAAATTGACACAGTCATCTTTCCACCTAAAACAATGTAGCCTATCTTTAATTATTCATTTAAAATATGACGTATTTATATATATATATATATATATAGCAGTGGAGCATATATATATATGATATATATATAAATATATATATATATATATATATATTAGTGTCTAATTTATTCACATACATGTACTAATAAAATAGTAAACGACTAAAAGTATTGATATAAATTCTGAGGATGAACTACAAATACTCTAATCGGTTCAAATGCGCCTCAAATCAAATAAATTATTATTTTACAAATCAATCCAAATGAACGCGTCTTTTTTTATATTTTAAGGGGTCGTTTAGTTTAAACGTGTATATTATGTGCAAATGCGAACAATACTTAACTATCCATACAAACTATAATTGAGAGACTGGATGAAATAAGGGCATGAATAAAGGTTACGCCCCTTTTCCATAAAATAGCATTTTGAAATATCCCCATTTTTTTTGTTGAATGTTGCCATAAGACATCTTTTAACGGGCAATTATTTTTAGTCAATATAATAATTCAGCAGCTAACTTTTACTTACGTAATATTTTAAAACTTATTTTTATTTCTATATCGATGAATATCATTTTAAAACAAACGAATTTGTATTTTTTAACTATTCAATTTTTTTTAGCTTTTTTAACGGAATAAAAATATGATTACAGTTTGGTGATCAAACAATAGCAAAAAATAGCATTTATTTAAATAATATTTAAAAATTAATTTTAAGCCTTTTATAGATAATTTACAAAAAATGCGCATACTCACCATATGATAATAATATTTTTGTTCTGATAAAAAAAATGCGTTGAATATTAAAAAATATATCTTCAAATGATATTTATCAATATAGAAATAATAATAATAAATTGTCAAATATTACATAGATTTGTATGCCCCTGGAATTATTGAATGTTGGAATAGGAATATAAATTTTTGAATAGTTCAGTAATACTTCTTTTATTTTAAAATGTTGTTATTCAATATAAAAATAAAAAGAACAATCATTGTCTAAGGAAATTAAAACATATGTATAATGTATAATAATCTTCTTGATACTTTTAATTCTATACCACCACTATCCGCCCTTATTCCAACCAGTGCAGCCCCGCGATTAGTTAAGAAAATATTGATTTATTTCATACACGTCTTTTCAACATTAAATTATTAAAAAATCAGCTCTCCACATGCACAATACGAACACTTTCTCAAGACAATGAACCTGTACTAAAAACACTCCAGGCAAAACGCAATATTTCAAAATACGAGTATTGGGCATATAATTAAGTGGTCGGTGTTGATTCGAAGCGGTCGTCATATCCAGTTCTGGACACTATATTTATTTGTTTAGAAACAAGAAAAGACGAAGAATGAAACGATGGTAAAAAATATATTATATGTGATGAGTTGTTGCGTCACAGAATGCGTCGTTGGATTTCGACACAAGACCACCAAAAACATCGGACAAATGGACACAAAATTGAACACCATTCAATTTGGATTATGATCGACTGAGAACAACCATTCAAAACTGTTTTCAATGTGTACAATTATCAAAGTAAATATTGGTTTGGAAAAATGGTAGCTTGAATTTATTCCAACCGCTTGAGAATCTTATTATGAATTATAGCTTGAAAATTTATTATCAATGAGAACTACTGATAATAAAACATTTTATTTATTATCCATGAGATGAGTTAAATATGTATATTTTAATTATATTAAACATGAATATGGCAAATTAATAATGAATGTACACATCTAATGACAGACAAAAATATTATTAATATATTATATTTATAATGAAAAAAAATACACAAATATTTTGTGATAAGAACCCATCGATATGTATGTTAACTATTAAAAATATTAATTTATTAAAAATGTATGTAACTATTAATTTATTGTAAAATAATTAAAATTGGGTCTCTCGAAAATATTATAAACATAAAAATACCAATATAAATATAATTGAATTTAAAATTATGAAATATTTAAAACAAGTAATACAATGGTAGATTGTTTTTATCTCCCTGAAATCTAACAATTTTTGGATACGTTTTTATTATAATTAATTCAATTTTTTGAATTAATACTTTTTAACCCTGTGAAATTATTAATTTATCATATTTTCAACTCGAGGATTGGCCATTATTTTGTTTCTACGAAAATTATATTTTTAGAGGCATTGTATTAAATTTTTTGTTAAAAAATACACACTTGTCTCCATTTACTCCAAATTAATGATTGATAAAGAAAGATAATGTATAATTAATATTATTTTTCGTGAAATTGTCATTCGATTCTCTTATTCCATATTTGAATATGCGACGCCCGCCGTTCATTTGTTATTACAAGGAATATTTTTATAATTCATCCGTTATTCCTTGAAATTAATACGATTTTTATATAAAGTCTTGTTTTTGGTGGTATTCAGTTAAATAATTAATAATTGGCGGTTGAAATATAAGTTCATCCTTAATTGGCTTCCTTATATTGGTCGATGGAAACTTGCATTACTCTTTTAAATCGATACTGAATTTGTGTGTAATGCTTGTATACGAAAATATTAAATATAATTACACTTAAGTAGTTAATTTCCTTCGGTTGTTTATTCCGCATAGGAAGAAGAGTTATGTGTGTCGTAAGTACAAAGAGTAGAAAATGTCTGTTGTAATATTTCAAATTAGAGGTCAGTTACAACCGATAATTTGGACTCATACAAGATTAAATTCCACATTTTATTAAACAATTAACAGTGAGTATTATCACCATTACAACATTTATTAGCAAATTAAATTAAAACTGTATAAATGGCAATACTTAACTCTCAAATAACGGAAGATGAATGCTAATTCACACACTATGGTGTTGGATTTTTAATCAGTGAGGATTTTTTAGTCTAAATTTATTCGGTAATATTTGGTTTCATTCGAATTAACTTGCAATGACAGTGGTTTATTATTATTAGTGGAAAATTAGTAAAACAAGTTCATGGTTCTACTAATGACTTTACAACATGAGTTATTTTCTGTCTCTTTAATTTTAAATATTACAATATATAAAATAATTACAATAATAAAATACATGATTATAAAGTTTACATTAGAATGTCTTACAATTACAGGTTGGTTTTTATAATTTTCCGATTCTTCATTAAACTTATATACAAATATCTTTGGAGTCTGAGGTTCCAGGTTTTATTAATTTAATAGGATCTTAACTAGTAAAAGTGATATTTTTATAATAATTCAAAATACAACATTGATATTCAATTATATTTATATTAGTTAATCTATTTTCTTGTTCTACAAGGAATCGTATCCGTATAATATACAAAATGGTTCATTATCTTATGACTGATTTACCAATAGAGGTCAAGGTTCATACAAAAGTATATTTTAATAATAAATGTTAAAATTTTGAGTTAATCAAGGTCATCGTTTGATCCAAGAAAGGGATAATTTTTATTTAGAATTTTATTATAGAATTATTATCATGAAAATAATCCAAATATTGAAAACATTTACAATAATGTATCAAGATCAAGACTGTTTATTGTCAACGAATAAATATAAATATGTACATACTAATAAGATATTAAATAAAAAATGTGATGTGTTTTATTATAAAATGCTTAATTAGTTCCTATTTTTGTATTCAAAATATAATTTAAAAATAATGGGTGTTTCCATAGTAAAATATATCAAAGACATTCAATGCAAATTATGCGCACTCTTAAATTTTTACAATAATGTAGCTAGAATAAATACAAATATGTACATACTTAATATACATAGATATTAAATAAATCGATAATTTTGTTTTAAATGAATGTTATATTTTAAAATTCTTCCATATTTTTTTTTCTTAAAAATACAATTTGAAAATAATGGATGTTGCCATAGTAAAATATATGTTCAACATATAAAAAATATTGTTAAATTTTTACAATAATCGTAGCCGTCTGAAAAAATGTAGTGTATTATTTATTTTAAATGATGTTTTATTTGAAATGGATCGATTGAAAACGACTTATTATCGAGAGGTGAGCGAAGTGAGCTTTCGCAAAAAGTAGCTTAGTGGGTACAAAAAGCGGTAAGGGTAAGAAACTCGTCTCGAATGATTTCATTGTTGGGTTCATCGCACTAATGTCATCCATCGTGTATAAATAAAAATTACGGAATGCATCATCATCATCATAAATCCAACAGTTATTTTTTACGATACCAAATGATATTTCGTAAAAATTTACAACTCGAATGTTAATCGCCCGACCAGAGCTTTTACTGCAACTGTATTCATTCTGTACGCTTCGATAAACATTATTCAAATTATGACAAAACGATAAATAAACGGTACACCTGCTTTATACGACTAATTAAAGAGCAATCAGATGAATGCAAATTGTCGCGAAATTAATTTTAATCTTAAAATATTCATTTAAAGCATGAATCATTGGATAATTAATACTCAATACGTTTAGGTTTGATTATTCCTTAAAAACAATTCATATCTCAATACTACATATATAAAGAAGCTAATAGCCTCATTTACTTGTATGAGCATATTTTATTATATTAAAATAAGTTTAAATATTAAATATGGATACTTTTTATTTCATATGATAAAGTCGTCTTCGGGTATCTTCTAAAAAACATTAATTACACAAAAATATATGAAGAATTTTTACAACAATTGCTTGAAATCAAAAACAAATACTCATCGAATACAATTTTATTTTTCGAGTAAATAAAAGGTATTAAAATTAATTAAATTTTACATCTTTTTGCAATAATTTTGAGCAATGATATTTATTTTCAAATATTTTTTTTTGTTTTTCTTTTGTTTTATTACACCTTCCTGAAGGAATCTTCTAAAAATATTAATTATACGAAAATCTATGTGGAATAAAAATTGTATATATTTTTTATATTTACTGCTTGAAATAAAAAAAAAATACAAGCACGTTTTTAATTATAATTCGGATCAATAGCATTTATTTTCATATAATCCCTTTTAAAATTTTAATGAAATGGACGTAGAAGTTAATGCTGAATTATTATTTCTGAACTAATTATATAACTGACCAGCGTGATAGCTCAGGGGATAAGACGCGTGGCTACTAATACTGTGGTCATAGGTTCGAATTCCACTCAAGTCAAGAATTTTTAAAATTGATTTGATCGGTTATTACGACTGGGAGATCGGGAATAATATTAATAAAATCCCGATCGATCGTCTTGATCCAGGTTTACTCTGATTTCTGTATTGTAGGTAAATACTGATTATTAAGTCGGTGACCTGTGTAACTAGTAATAGTTAAGATCACCGACAGACAATTAACACGTTGTTGTGTCTAAAAAAACCCTCTCAAAGAAAGCTCCATCAGAGATGTAGGTTCTCTGGTATTCCAGACGACTGTTTTCTTAATATAAATAATAAAAAAGGAAGTAAAAAATGACTAAATATTATAGGTTTGGCTTTCATTTAATGAACACAGTTATGCCATATTAGCTTTTATTATATTTTATTAAAATATTGATGATCTTGTTGACTTCTGGGTGGAATTACATAAAAAAATATTCTCTTAATAATTATAAAAAAAACTGAATGATATTTACAAACAGTATTTAATTTTTGAGTTGTCTGTTCTTTGTTTATTGTGCTTGTTGTTGGGAGTTTCCAACTTTTAACATGGCCAAAGTAGCCAATAGAATTTAATGAAGGGATTATTATACGGTTAAAAATTGAGATGATAATGAATGCGTGCAATTAGCGTTATTATATGAAAAGTACAGAAGCTTTATATGGTATTCACGAGCGTAAAGAATATTATGAATAAACGTAAGCAAATGAATCGAAATTGAAGAGATTAGAGTATATTTAATCGGCGTATGACCACAATTAAGTTGGGCAGTATAAATGTATTGTGGGCCCGTCTTGGACCGTGACCACAACGGTACTTTGGGGCCCGATTCATAAATAAAGATTCGCGTCAGTCAGATAGTGAAGCAGTTCCATAATAATAAGAATGTACATAATAATTGTGGGTGGAATAGTGGTTCATTAACGAGATGAGTTTGTTCGCGTTGCCTTTGTTCACACTTGGCCGCGTGCGAACTATTTTACTCGAGTGACGTCAAAGAACTTAAGCTAAAGTCACTGGCCATTCAATCATTTCGCCTAACCACCATAAAACACAATATTACGAATATACTTTTTATTTGAAATCATATTTAATTATTAAAATATTCTCACTATTAGTAAAAATGCTACCATCTTGAGTTCACCCCTCTGGTTTTCGATGCTTGAATTACACAAAATCGACTTTTAAATTCAAATGAACCTACCTGATGAGCTATCGAAATTACATGATAAATGGCAGGTTGGGTTGCACCTGGGTGAACTCTTTTCCACAAATGATGCCACTCATAGGACTTATTTAGGAATGACCTTATATAGCAACACTTATATTATGTCTTCATACACCTTACATTATTTTCTTATATACATTCTATTAATACATTTTATAGAAACATTTTTTTTTTAATTATAGTATTATTTATTTATATATATATATATATATATATATATATATATATATATATATATATATATATATATATATATATATATATATATATATATATATATATATATGTACATTTCATTTTTGCTGTAGTGGTAGTGCAGTATGATGTAGTAATTATATGTATTTATATGTAGGTAAAATAAAAATAAAATAAATGATGTTAGAATATTTTAGCGATTTCTTAATATCCCTCTAATAATTTGCGTTTATGATTTCCCGTAATATATAAATATATATTTGTTAATCCTTATTAATAAATTACTTTCGGGGTTCGCCTAGTCCGTTGCGACTACTTGGATTTTCATTGTATGATATTCCTTTGTTTTTTTTAACATCATAATTAAGAGTAAAGAATAAAAAAATCCTGCATAGTTCATTTGAATTTAATAGTCGACATTTTTTGAATTAATGGTCGATTTAATGCATACTCAAAGTTTTAATTTATTTTTTAAATGTATGCAAACAAATAAAACGACAAATTGTTGAGTTCACCCTTATATTTTTTATATTAAGTTCGTAGATGAACAACCCCAAAATATATCGTTAATATAAAAAGGCATTTTTTAATCAGGAAACGTGAATGTTTAAAAGCACTCAAAAATGTCTAATTTTATTTGTTATTACTACTCCATCTGAAGATTTTAATCTGCGACTTGTTGAAATGTTTTTTATGTATTTTATTTAAAATGTAGTTGCGTTGTGAAAAGTAACATTGAACTTGACGGCCACTTGCTGAACTTGGCCCACTATATTAACAACAAGCTTAGTTAGTTATATAAGTGATATAACTTATGATTCAACGATGTGAAAGTGTAAAGCACGGTAGAGGAGTATCGAGAATGAAATGAAAATAAATAGGAAGAAAGTATCACGAAGAGTATTTGTGATGAAGCCATCTTCCATATTACGACTTCGAAAGCAAGAGTTCCACTCCATTCAGCTTCTTTTTCCTTCGATAACTGTCTTGCTCCGTTTATCATCATTGATCGCTTTCATTTGTGCCACATTCACCATTATTATAATCATCAGAAGGTCGGATTTTCCATGTTCTAAAGGATTTATATTAAATGTAAAAGTAGGTTTTATTTGAGAACATACAGAAGTTTTAGGTGAAAATCACACATGTGACAAAAATGTCTTCACCAATATTACACATTTTATTTTTATACTTCAACGCATGATATACATGTTAATTTGTTAGTTTATGTCGTGAACTCATAAAAATAAACATTGTTTTAAAAAAAAAAATTTTTTTTATCAAATATTCATCGATTTTTTACTATACATTTGTAATCGGCTCTGTCGTTATAATTCTCTTTATTTATTTTAATACCAATATTTTATTAAATGGCCGCTTCTTAAGTGGACTTAGATCGAGTTTTTCCGTGCTTAGTAAAAATTAGTAGCCAAATTTACCACCATTAATAAATACGTCAGTATCAATAAAAACAAAGAAAAATATCTCCAAATAATACATTTTTCAATTAAATATTTAGTTTATTCTCATGCATCAAAAGTTTACTTTTAAAAAATTTTGGAATTGAGTTTGGGTAACCATCTTGGAATAAAATGTTTCTGTCAAATACGCAGTAGTGGATATCGTGTTGCCACATGTCTGTTGTTTTTGTTAAATACATCATGAATTAATTACTAAATTTTAAAAAAAAAAAATTATATTTTTAATAAATAAATATGAATCTATCACCCCTAAAAATATTTTTCCATTCTGTATATTTGCAACAAAATAAAGATATAAAAACGATATAAAGAACTTCAATATAATGAATTCCTCATCATAACGAAATTTTTCAATTCCCTTTGATACTACAATCTTATCCTATGATAAAATAGCGAAGTTTTATCAATAAATATTGACAAAAACCTCGATATAACGAATTTTCGTCGTTTATTTTGCCTATTTTCGACCTCTATGTATATATCGAAGTTTTATTTTAAAAACCTCTATACGGACTGTAAGAATACAATGTGATTAATTAATATTAAAATCATTTATCAATAATCGTATTAATCAAATATACAGTGAATCCTTGATATAAAGATTTTTTTCCTTTCCCCTGGAACTTCGTTATATCGAGGATCCAATGTATTACAATTTATTCATTGTACTGTTGGAAAAAATATTTAATTAAATTATTATCCACAGTGCATTTTCTAGTGAGTATAGAGAGTATATTATCAGTGTTTTAAAACAACACAATACAAAACAAGGATGTAACATGAAGTGTATGGCTTTTGGCATTGTTAGAGACTTGACATCTCATTTTCCGTTGTGCAAGCCTTATTTTATTTTTGCCATACAATCCAGAGAATATAGAACAGTCTACCCTTTGCTTCATGACTACTAGTATGTCCTATAATACGAGGAATTTTCCAATGGACCGGAAAATAGAGTTAGCGGGAAATGTACGGGGAAAGAGTTGAACATTGACGATTTTTACCCTTTTATCTGTTGGCTGTACTTTGACGAGGCACAACTAGATTTTACCTTTCAAAGGATGCATGAACGTCGATTTGGAACTGAAAGAGTATCTGACACATTCACAACTCCCCGTCAAGCTTTTTACGTGATTTTATTTGCTTTCGAGCATAACATCCTCACCTTGTTAAAATAATATCTGATCCAATGTATACCTCACCATTTATTTTAATAAAATATTTTCCAACCAATATCATGTGTCTCTGATATGATAGAACACAAAAATCAATATTGGTTTAATCATTTGTTTTATCTTTAGTCTTATTTTAGTTTGATTTTAGAGTCTGAATTCTCAGCTTTTCATCTTTACAGACTAAATCAAAATTTAATTTACAAGAATAGCTATCTATTCTGTCTATATATATATCTGGTCTATACCAAAATAATTAAAAAAAACGAAAATTTCTCCTATTTCTAGTTTTTATTATTTATAGTTCTTTTTCCGTTGATTCAACTTGCGTATTTTCAACAAACTATCCTTCAAAAGTAAAAAAAATCACATCGATAGATCTGTAACACAAAAACGTATCACACACCACTACAAAATAAATCAGTTTTGAATTTAAATATGTAGTTTTAATTTTAATGGTCTTAGCTAATTGTCATCGAAGTTGTATCTACATAAAAAGCTTATTTATTTATTTATTTACGCTCCGAGGAGCTTTTATTTTTTGAAAGGGTCTTTTTGAGAGGGTTTTTTATACACAACAACTTGTTAATTGTCTGTCGGTGATCTTAACTATTACTAGTTACACAGGAAACTGACTTAATAATCAGTATTTACCTTACAATACAGGCAATCAGAATAAACATTGATCAAGACGATCGATCGGGATTTTACTAATAATAATAAAATTACTTAAAAATGCTTGACTTTAGTGGAATTTGAATCCATGACCACAGTGTTTGTAGGCACGCTTCTTATCCCCTGAGCTATTACGCTGTAAATTGAGGAAAGCATCATGCGATCGATGAATTATTTTCAGGTACTAATTCTTATTTAGATGCAACTTATTTATTAGAGGTGAGTGGACATGCATACATAGTAAGTGGTTGCATATTTGAAGTAGTCAATAATAAAGGTTGTCAGAAACATCCACACCATTAGAGGCAATATCGGAGCAGGAAGAAAGGTGGGTTGGGGCAACAGACAGCCAAATAAAAGAGTCCTGAAGCAGCAGACGGCGTCGAAAGTGAAGGTGGAACAAAAAGGAGTAACAGATAGAATACGAGTAGAAAGGACGCGTGAGAGAAACACTGAAACACTGAAAGAAAGAGCTTTCAGGCGTCACCCCCTATTATCATAATATCCATCCAATACTTCCTGAAAGCATCTCAGCTCTGCCTCTTTTTTCGATGCCGTATTTGCTTTAATAATGCACGCATATTGTTTTAGCCCGATGGCAATTTTTATTCTATTTTTCCTCTTTGTTGTCTGTCTCGTCGTATACAATACTACGTTATATTCCGTGATTTTGCATTAATGGGATTTTAAACCATGGACTGTGTGTGATACACACAGGCTGTCCGGTGATGAATGTTACTATTTAAATTTAAAAAAATATTTTCTCTCTACAGTCCTTAATTATTTAACTAAATTTGTGTTTCACAATATTTTTGTTTTATTCAAATAGTATTTAGTATTTGTTTATATTTATTTTTTTCTCATAAATTATGTTATGACTTTGTAATTATTTTAATACTCCATATTATAAAAAGTAAGAGACTTAATCTATGAACTTAATATTGTAAAATGAAATCATAATGTATCATAGCATTATATTTATTAAAGAAATTGCATAATAAAAAAATCAGAGTGCGATACCACAACAGGAAATATGGGGAAAATATTTGAAAACTTAAAAATTTGCATTTGAAAGCTTGTGTGAAAGAAAAATACAGCTGACAATAAAGCCATATGAAATAAATAGAAAAATCTGTTTATTAAAAGATATATATATATATATATATTCAAAAATATTTCAGGTTTATTTTAAAACGTCTTAATATAAAAAAAAATGTTCAAACAAGTAAAAATGTATTATCACTATTTGAAATTACATTTACCTTTAATGTGTTATTGCTTGTTTATAAAATATAAAATGTATCTTATACGTGAAAATTAATAAACCCTAAATGGTCTTGAAACGACTCACTTTGTTAAACAAAAGCTTTACCTACATTGTTTGGGAATGATAATTTAATTCTTTTGTGGGTTACGCAATACGGATATTATTTTTTTAATCAAAATTATGAATGTGTTTTATTAATTTTTAAGCACAGTTGCTTGTTTTCATATAAATCTGGCAACACTCAGCTCAGATAGCCAATTTCCCCATAAAAGTCTAACGGCCATAACTTGAAGCAAATCCCCGGAGAAAAGCTCTAAAGTTGGCGACTTGCCAATAGAGGCGAAAGAAAAGGGGAAAGCTGGGGTACATTGAGGGTTTCCGATAAAATATATTAAGTCTCGGGATAGCTTTAAAACTCAAATTTCCGATAATTTCGCTTGCCTTTTCTCACCGAAGAGATGCAATTTTAGAGACAGGCCCAAAGCTGCACTATAAAATATCGCTTTTAGGGTGGTACAAAATATTAAATCCTGATCATATTATTTCACCCTTCTTTAAAAATAATTATTCCCTTATTTCCAGGCTCGTGATATTGAAACAACATTTTTAAAATAATTCATTATGTGGGAAACTGAAAGTCTTTGGTCCTTAAAAACTGTCTAAGGATCACCATTATTAAGATTAGTTAATAAATAAATCATATTTTATATTTAAAAAAAAAATACAAATATGATTTTATTCAAAAATTTTCTGTAAATAAAGTAATTTACATATTATTGATTATTTTTACATCAAACGATAATCTTTCTATTATACATCTTTATTTTATTTAATGTTGGATTAAGATTTAGTGTATAATGTATGTATGTTTGAAATTTAAAAAATCAGCGAATAGTATTTTATTCATACACAAATTACAATTGAAAAATTACAACTTTATCTTATTACTTATAAAAAACAATGTTATATTTTAGCTGTCTAGCTGAAATTAAATTATTACTATTGGACAAAAAAATATGCGGATGATTTTTGTATTAAAAACAGTTTAAATCTAGAGTTATTTCAGAATTACTCTAGTCTATTGAAATTAGTGTTGAAAATTTTAGAGGGTTTCGTTGATTTGTTTTTTTCCCATTGTTCTAACTTGAACATCCCGAAAGAGGAGAAGGTTGGTTTAATTTAAGGCTTCATATTGTAAACTCTGACACCACCTGACTCATCCTTTCAAAACTTTTTCATGATTTCATTCTTCGTTTTATCAATAAAAAACCGCAAATATTGTATTTTCTATTCTCAGCACAGAATTTTGCGATTATAAGACTTTTTGAATTGTAAAGAAACGATAAGTTTTTTTACTCAAATTCGCCACGATCGAATTTTGAACAGCCGGTTTTTATTAAATAAATTGTAAAAACGACTGTTTGTATTGATCACATATTATGTAGGTTAGTGATATTTTATTTTGAAATGTCTATTATTAAGGAAACACGGTGGGGTGTTTGAAAAAGGGGGTAAAAACTCTTACTACCCCATCATCTACTACTACTACTACTTCTTTTCCTACCCCGTATTATAAAATGTCGCTAACATTAACACTTTTTCACGCATATTAATAACGCAGCCAATTTTTATGTTTATAAATAATTCAACTACCATTTATTATAAATATATAAATCGTAAATTATTATATCTATACAAATTAAACATCAACGCCTACTATTTATTTCTTGGGTTTGTACAGGAAATTTTAAACAAAAAAAACTTGTAAAAATGAACTAACTAAACCAAATAAACACTGGAATTAACAATATTTGCATATTTTGAATTTAATTTCAAAATATTAATTTTAAATTCACCCATTTACATATTCAATCAATAAAAAATTTTATATCAAATGTATATTTTTACACTCCAAAGTAAATAAAATAAAATATTAGGATGCACAACATATACTTATATACCGGGTAAAATAATTTCCTACAATTATACAAAAAATCACCCATTAAAAAATCAATCAAACAAAAATATGGAATGTAAAAAAATATATTCGGGAAATAAAAATGTTATTCATTGATACTAGTAAAATAATTTCTTAAATGACTATACAGACTTGACGCATCTTTACAAAATAAAGAGACAAATATACAAAATAAATTCAAGTCGGTCGCCTTCAGCTATTTTATTATATAAATATAAACTTGTGACTTCATTGTAGGTTTTTCTAATTGCGTATTCGAGAGTCTAATGGAAAATCTATTATTCGTCGTACAAGAGGAAAAGCACGAGTATTAAAATGCCTTTGTTCCTTCCTGTTAAATACACGCACACATAAAAAGCCTTTGGTCTTTTAAAATACACTAGCTTCGCATCAATTAGTACGTGATATTTTAGCTTAGAAATGTTATTTTACTATGAATAAAGTTGTTTATGCATCGTATGCAATATTGGGCCCCCCTTTCTTATAGAAAGCCTTTTATTATTGTATAGGATAACTTTGAATGAAGGAATATTGTTAGAGTTCCCGGGTCAGCGGGTCGAACAATCTTATGATTGATCGCTTGTACCATCAAAACATCAGCACATATTTTTATCGTATCCTAAGAAAAGTGCAATTTTATCATATTTTCAGAGTACGTTAACCCGGTTGTAATTAACGGCTTCTAATTCTCAGACACTTGATTCAACATTGTTGGATTGTTTTTAATGAACTCTTCCGCCGGAGACACTGAATGTAAAGCTTTTAATTAAATCTATCACCATTTTCAATTTGGCAACTCGTTTAACATTATTTGCGACTCAACCGACCATACCAGATTTAAAGCAATCAAATGAGATTTCCTGTGAGCTAGACACATTTTTTATTTATAACTGTAAGTTAATTTGATACCTTAAATCCACAATCTTCATACAAACGCAGTATTTGGTTACTTTTGGGGTTTCTCTTTTAAACATTACAATATAAAATATAATATTTACTAAGTCAATGTATTTAATATTTAAAAAATTAACTCAATTTCCTCGACCTCTATTGTTTCTTATTTTTAATGGCATATTCATTTTTAACTGGTTTAAATCATTTATACTGAATATTATATTAATATAAAAACTTTCATAGTGGCACTTTGTAAAATACATTAATAAAAAAAACTTCCCAAAATGTACCTATTTTTATGAATAATATTTATCTCTTCATATTCCTCTCCTCTTCAAGTCTTGATTATTTTTTATACGATACAATATGTTTACATATCTGTTAAATAAGGTGTATTTTTTCTTGATAAAAACCTGTACATGTGTGGATTTAAATTATTTATTATTGAAGGTTTTTTTAATTTCACTAACATTAAGTTATTTTTTTAAATATGCAAATATTTTTATTTATTAAGGAGTATTTTTTCTTGCTTTTAGAATTTGTATTAAATCACCAGATGTCCATACAAATTTATAATTTAAGAAATAATTGAAAAAAATTATACATTCAACAAAAACTCATTATTGCATTCATATAATTCTGAATGATGATTTTATTTTGCAAAAGTCCTCAATAATGAATCACACCCCGTTTCCAATAAATGAAATCTAAGATCAAGGAGTCAAAGCGCCGTTTCCCAAATTGAAATAGAATCGAGTCTATTGAAACTTAAATCCTAGTCGCTTAAAGGAATAATTCGATCTTTAAATTGAAAGCGCCGGTCTTTGTTTCCATCGTTATTGTTTGCAATGAAGGGATGGAGGCTTCGATCGATCTCTCCTTTGAGCACCCCCAAAACCTGTCTCGAGGGTTGAGGGTGATTCTCAAGGGAGTTCTCCAGCCACCCTCGCCATCATACCCCATGACTTTCACCCTGTGATATTTATTCTGTGTATGTCGGATTGCATACAAATAACTGAGGTGCGTTTGATGATACCTCAAATAAATATATTTATTTATGTACCGGTGAATCACAATGAATAAATCAAGGTCAGCTATAAAAATAACACTTATTTTTAAATAAATAAATAGAGGACTTTATTATTAAAAAGCGTAGCTAAATCGTACCTACATAATGATTTTTTGTTTATGAATCTGTTTTCCAATAATCTTTTTTTATGATATTTTGGTGCAAACATATGTAAGTTGGGCTTTTATTTGTTTTACACATATATTAGTAATATTCTATAATGGTTTTTACTATTTTATTATTCAATTGATATTTTGTTTACTTCAAAAGCTGATTTTTAGATGCATTTTTGTGTTACTGATCATCGAAATTTAATTGTACATATCAACCTTAAATAATAGATAGATCTATTAATATTATATTTTAAATGATTAAAAATTCCTACATCAATGAAAAATTTTAATTAATATTTAACATTTTTTCACTATTATAACTTTACATATACTTGACATGATTTATTTAATTGATAAGTAATAATAGAAAAAAAACTAAAAGAAATTAAAAATTAAAAATAATAATTTTTAACTTCAAGTTTGAAATCAGAAAAATTAGCCAAAATAAATTGTAGCTTATAAATAAATTTAGTAAAAAGATGATTTATTTTATAATGAAAATGTATTTGTTTGGGATGTATTTAATTTCTACTCTTTTATTTCTCCAGTATATATTTCTGCTGTGGTGGTTGTGCAGTATGATGTAGTAATTAAATGTATTTATATTTAAAATTAAAAAAAATAAAAAATAAATAAAAAAAATAACCAAGCCAGAATCTATAATTAAAAAATTCTTCCTTTTAGGCAGTGATACACCAGATTGTTTGTTTTTCGGTGATGGCAAGCAGAATTTTTACGGGTATTTTGTGTAGCTTTACCCTTCTTTTGATGTGGTTTATTTTTCTGTACCCCACGTGCCAAAATCATCCATCGGGTTGTTGAGAAAAGGTTGTGTTTCCGCGTTTTCTCCCCCGTGTTTTGGTTCGTTTGCTGAAGTGGCCTTCCGCAATAGACTCAAGTGCTTTTATCATCATCATCATCATCATCCCTTTACCTGCTCTTGTCACAATCCATTCTTGACATATCCATGAAAATATATAATAATATATACGTAAAATTAAATAACTCCTTCCAGACCCAGTGCCCTTCATTCTATTATTATAAATAAATCCTATATGTAGGTATAACATTTTTCTTCTTTAATAAAAATGATGTCAAAGTAGAAATGTGATTTGACAGTCGCATCCCCTTATGTTTTTCTCCCCTATCACTAGTGTTTATTACTCTTCAAGTGGGGTGGGTTTCTTTTATCAAAGAGAATCCAGATATATACACATATTATTACACCTGTTATAAATCATATAATAGCGGATTACATTGTCACATGAATTAATCCCAAATTAATTGTCTCTTAATATATTTTTTAAGAAATAGTATTCTGAAGTACCAATGTCCTATATAAATTAATTTAAGAAATATTAATTCGAAGTAAGCTTAAAAAAATAATGGAATAATTGTTTTTTTTGGTATATGTTAAGAATATGTGAAGAGAGAATATATTTTCACAAGAGAAAATATTTTTTTGTAATTATTTCACGTTCATATATTTACTTCAACTAAGAATTAAATCAATTTCACCGTTTTTATACAAAATGAATATAGCTATAACTAAAAATAAATAATACTAAGGCTATTATTTAATTAGTTTAAACTCATTATACAGAGTAAATCAATATAATTGTTTCAAATATTTTCAATATTTAATAATAATTTGACGGGCTAATTTTTTTAACTATCTGGCTACATGTTTATTATAATTTACTATAAATTAAATTAGCAATTAAAAAGCAAGTTAAAAATTAAGTAAATCAATGTATTTATTATTTTTTTTCAATATACCGTTAACCTAGTAAGAAATAATTTGAATAGATTTAAAAACTTAATAGGTAACTAACTGGCTACATTATTGATATATTTTACTTAAAATCAAAAAATTAAAATTACAAGTAACTTGCGAGGAGCAATTCCGTAGTCAAATATTTTTTATCAAATTAGTCAACAATGTATATAAATTAACCTTAAGTCAAACCATATATGTATATAAAATCCGTAATTATGGTAAAGTTGCACATCTAATCTGTAATAAATTGATCGCAGATAAATTTATCAAGGCAGTATATTTTTAATTATTCAATAAATATTGGATTTTATCGCTTATAGGCAAGGTTCCAATTAGTAGCAGGTAGTATTTTAATGAAATGTATGTGACTTTCTGTTTCATGGAGACACAGTGCTACCATTAAAAGCGTCCGCATCCACTGAATTGCATGATAAACATAATTTATTCCTAGACATTATGCGAATTTATGTCCACCTTAAAATATCATCATAATGCTGGGTAAATTTGACAAATTTTCTTTTATTAAGAAAGTGCATTTGTAGCGAGTAGTGATTATTTTATTAGAGGGGGTTGTGAATGTCACCGTGTTCTTCCTTGGTTGGTTGCTTCACGAAATGATACATCAATGTCAAGGCGATACAATAAATTATATTTGGCGGATGCAGGTCTTTTGGGGTGGGCTTTGGGCTTACAACCACCCCTACATAGGGGAGGGAAGTTCACTATTTCCGGCATTAATTACGAGTTGCATTCTGCAGGTGATAGTTTTATTATATGTGGATTCAATCACCCGTAATACATACAAGCTATAATTTTTATTTACCACAATTACTTAAATCAAACAAGATTATTAATTGTATAGGATTTGATATTGGATTATATATATATATATATATATATATATATATATATATATATATATATATATATATATATATATATATATATATATATATATAAAATCATAATAAAAGATAATAAAAAATCATTTTTAACTTTGGAGCATATAATAATCAGAGCCAAATGCCATTTAACTACCTTGCAAGGTCTTTTAATGCTACTTTTTGTCTTTTTTCGAATAATTTTCGTCACTTTTGGTAAAAAGTATAATATTAAAATATCAAAAAGTGAAGGATATTTTTTATATTAATTATATTTTATGCGATTTTTTTCATAGTAAAAATTTTCATTCCATATATTGTTCATGTAATTTTATTATAGTAACTAAACAATATAATTAATTAAAAAAAAAAATAATAACCTTAGCAAAAATATAAATATTTAAGTTTGAATAAGAAAATCAATTTATTTTCAAATTCATAACTTTTCACAAAACTAAAAAATTATAAAAGCCAAAATGTTACTTAAAAAGTAAAAGCTAAAAGATTTTAAGTGTCATTTATCGACCTTTTTTTAGAACTACATTTCAATAAAATATGCGCCACATTTTGACGGACTTTTGTTCGATGGAAATTCTACATAAAGAAGGTAAATTTGAAGTGAAAAACCTGTGTTGTGTTTGCATATAAATTTATATCATTTTCATACATTACTGAACAATTCTTAAAAAATCATAAACATTAAGCCATTATTAAACAATTAAATTATTTCGATTGACATTTAATAGTTTAATATTTAACTGTTTTTATCAGATACAACCATTTTCTTCAGTTATTTAAAATTCAATATAATGGAACACTTGCATCCATCGTCTCCATGAAAAATTTGTAAAAGTAGAATATTACTCGAAAATTAATTATATTTAATATAAACACTTGATTTGTTTTCATATATTTAATTCCAACACTGCTCAATTCTATAAGGTCCTAAATGTACAATATATAATATAATACTTGATTCCAATACAATTATTTCAGTCATAAACGATGAATCAACTACAAACTACACACCTTAGACTATTTTTTATACAAAATGTGGATCTGAAACTCCATTCTAAAATAAAAAAGGCCAGGTTAATTGAATTGATTTATATCAAACTGTGGCAATTCATATTTATATGTAATTGGGTTTTAGCCAATCCAGTCGATCAATAGCATAAATACCCATTTATATTCACATTAGATCAATCACACTCGGTGTATTGCAAATATAATACACTGATAAATATGATAGATTACGATCTGAATACATTATCATTGAAGCGATATCATGTTGACACTTAATGTCGCATCCACTAAATCAAGCGATCCATAGAGAAATTCCATTTTATTCCATACAAAAATACACTCATGGTGTCTGGCAAAGTTTCAGGTTACACGTTGTTGATTTAAAAACATGACTTGACGAAAGGTAGTTTGAATTCGGGCAACAAAAAAACAACACATCGAATAAAATGATCACCCGTTATAAATTCCAAGCCGCACAGACGCCATTTGAAATCACCTGCAATTTTGATCGACTTTATATTCACTATTACATCAATCAAAGTTAAAAGTTACTTTATTGTTACAGGGTGAAGGGGTTGAAAGGGGATGAATATATTTTTTTAAATTAATTAATCATAAAATGGCAGCATGACATGCGTTTGATTGAACTTGACCAGGATTACTCTGATTTCCTATAAATAAACAATATACATAATAATTCAATGGGTCAGTAAAGATAAACGTTACTACAAATTGACAATTTTTTTTCATGAAAATTATAAGAATAAAATATATATTTACACACCTTTATTATATTTTATATACATTATATTTATAAACACATTTTGATATAATACTATATTTTATTTTTATATACTTTGAATTTTTGTTTTAAACCTTTTCTATTATTATTATTGTCTTGTATATAAAAAAGCTCTTATAAGCGTTTATCATTTATCAGCAAATATTCAATTATTTATTATAAATATCACAGAATTGAATTAAATGTTTTTGTTGAATTTCCAATAATCTATCGTGAACTTACGAACGAATTTGTTATTTTTAATAATTTGGAGTTTTTGTAAGTGGGAATTAAAATTATTCGTAGAAGTGTATAATTTTATAAAGGAAAAAGGTTTTTATTTAAATTCATTTTTTAATAAATTAATCCCCTTAACTTAAAATTACAATAATAAAATTTTCTAATATTCATTATATTATTCAACAAAATACAAAATGGACACATTTATATTTTTCTGTTGAAATATTATAAATACAGTTACCGTATTTATAAACACAGAAATTGAAAACTGTGTTAATCCGGATAATCCTCTTTGTATTTGAAGTTCGATAAAAAAATTAATACTTATTAAAAAAATCCAAAAGCTAATAAACATACATTATAACGAATATTTCTTAAAAACACTATCGTTTTTATAATAAAAAAAGCTAATTTAACAAATAAATTATGCGGGTGAAAAATTCGATTGTACCGCTATTTAGTTTTTTTATCCACTTTAATTGGTTCAAATTTACATGTTTTGGGTTCGAGTCCCAACAAAGATATCTCTTAATTACCTGATAAGTATCTTTTAACTTTTCGCATATGAGATTATTAAAACAAAGTTATGTGATTATAGAAAAATAAAAAAATATATATATAAAAACATTTTGGATCAAATAAATGTTGACATTTATTGGAAGTTTTAGCATAGAATAGTATTTTTTACTAATACGTATTGTATTATTTAGGAAATTAAATGAATATATACATTCATGAAATTGTAATATTACCTTAATTTAATTATTATTTATCTTGTAATTGTACAATAATTTGGGAATTTTCAAACACATTTATTAATAACATAATAAAATATTATTCTATATCTTCTGAATTTTGTAAAATCATCTATTATATGTATTTTACTTCTTCTTGTACAACTTCTTGTTACCGATTTTAAAATTGGGCAATAATATATGTTAAATATATAAATATAAAAAAACGGGCAAATTAGTAAATTTAATATGAATAAAATAAACTTGGACTTTTTTATCATTAATATAAAAATTCTATTGAAAAACAATTAAAATATTTCTAATTGTATCATTATTTTTTCAGATAATTCATAATTAAAACCAAGATTTTTTTTAAATACAATTTCTTTATTAAATATAATTTGCATACAATGTTTTGATACATTATGATTATATGTCACAATATTAAGTTTATAGAAGTCTTTTACTTATTTTAATACGGAGTACAATCAATTGATAATTAAAATAATTAATTAGTCATTACATAATTTATGGGAAAAAATACAAAAACCCACACTATTAAAATATATATAATACATAATAATTATAATAAAATAAAATTAGAATAACAAAAACATATGTATTATGTGTATGTATATGTTTGTTTTTAATGTTCTGTTAATTTTTGTTCTGTTATGTAAAAAAAAGCTCTTGTGAGCGTATATATGTAAATAAATAAATAAATATACTTAATACTATATGAATAAAATAAAAATATTGTGAAACACGAATATAGTAAAATCATTAATGACTCTGGAGACAGTTAACCAAGAATGAACTCTTTTGATATGAATTGAATATGATTGAAAAATCTTAGGTGCACATGAATTAATAATATTTCATAAGACAGTGGGATCAATGCTCTATTTTTATATATGCTTTGCTTAAAATCATGGCTTCTTCAGTTGATGGACACATTTTTTATGGATGATGTTAATAAGCAATCGATCTTGTATATTAAGGATGGTGATATTCAGGTATTTGTTTACTCGGCAATTTTTTCCTATAGTGGTTTTTATCAGCAAACCGTGTCCAAGTGACCGGATGAGAATATAACGGTTGATCTTAGAGTGTGTTGATTTTAGATCGCGGCGGTTCAATGGAAACCATATATTATTGTTAAACTGGTTCCACTCCAGACAAATTAACTTTTAAACGTGAGAACAATGTCACTCGACACATTGTCCATGTTCGCTAAATTATATAAGAAATTGCTACAAAAACTATACAAACATCCTTAAAGCAATCAGACAATTTTCATTGAACGCCGGAATATTTTTATGTATTTTTATCTTAAAGCGACTACGGCTATAATCATCACAAAATTATATTTTATAATAATAATTTCATTCCCCATTAATAACATTTATTTAATTAATGGGGAATCATAGACATATCTATTTTGTTTTCTTGGAATAAGTATGTATTATTTAAAATTGTAATATAATTTCACAATTGTAAAATAATTTTCTTTTATATTAATACGATTTTCAAGTATACTGGATGACCAATTGTTATTTTTTTAAGAATAAAATACATATCTTATTAATTAATTAGACAAAAAAATTAAGCATGTATAACGATGGGTTATTTATACAAAACCATAACTGCCATTATTAATTATAATTATCAAAATTTATATGTGTGCTATATGTTTTTATAAAATTTTCATACAATTCTACTTTTTTCAAATTTATTTTAAAAATTAAAAAGTAAATATATTATCGAGTCATTGAATTTTAAATTCGATGTTGTTAAATGATATATATTTTTTTTTGACGAAATTTGTTAATTTAAAAAATATTGTTTTTAAATATGTAATTTATGAAATATATATAATTGTAACAAATAAATGTTAATAAAATTTTCAACATCTTATAGTACATCTTCTTAGTTTTTAGATACGTTTTTTTATAATCATACATCGATTTTAAATTAACAAAAAATATATTATTATTAAATTTGCAAATATTGCGTACAATCAATAAATAACCTAGAACTAAATAAAAATATATTTAATCAGAGAGTGTATTTTTTTCAATATTTTATAAGATTAACAATTGTTGTTTGGATTTTATTTAATATTATTAATTTGCCATATTAGCTTTTATTATAATAAAACTATGATATTACTTTAAGTTGAACCACCCATGGATATTATTATTAAGTCACAAATAAATTTACAAATGGACTTGATATTGATCGAGTGTTAATAGAATTGTATAAAAAGTGCATAAAGTGACTCCTGAAGCGTGAAGAGCAAGTTTGATCAGCAGAAGATCTTGAATAATCAGCTGTTGAAAAATGGGTCCATTGTAGTTGATATTCTCATGGTCTTGTAATACAATATAAATCCAGTTAACACCCTAAAGACCGCGTGTTTTCGCCGGTCATCGGATATAATTACAATCCAAGTTCATTAACATCATCTGTCCATCCGCAGATTGTTCTTCCTATACACCTTAACGGTGTTTGTAGTTTTTTGCATACGTTTCCTCTAGATTATGCAACATTTTGGTGTTTTTATAAACTCATTCCGATCGTCTTTTTATCGTTCACTTGGATCGGTAGGCGTTTTTTATTTGTGTACAATTTTTAAAGCGATCGAACACATATAGCTACGTTTAAATTATATATTTACTTACTATTTGTGATGTAAAATTAAATTATGAAAATATTGAGACGATAAAAAAATCAAACAACAAAACTATTTTATTATAATCCTGAAAAATATACTAATTTGATAACTAACAAAAATATTTAGAGGTAATTTTCTGGCGACAGTATAATTATTTCGTTATATCTACAGTGGATATTGTAACTGGTCATTAACCAAGAATCCTGCACAAAGTTAATAGTCCCAATTGGTCAAATCTGGACAATTGGTGGTAGTACATTTTTTCAGGATTATTTCATTATACTTGTACAGTTTGTCTGATAATTAATAAAAAAATTATAAAATCCAAATAGAAGAAATACATTGTCCTTTGCGGAAGAGCAGTAAATGTTACAACAAGAAGTGAAATTTTTAATAGAGAGACTAAACCATCATATTTTTAAATGTATGTTATGTATTTATATATAAAAGATTTAAAAAAAATATATTTTACTTATTAATAACATTAATACATAGCAAAAGCATACAGATTTTCAATTAATACAGGAGATAAATGTTTATAAAAAAAAATCTTCACATGGTTTTTCACTATGACCACAAATAAATAAATAATATCAGTTAAAAGATTAAAAAAAAAATAAAGATTTGTTTCATTAAAAAATGTATGCACCCTAGTTGAAGATCTTGGGCACCTATTTTGTGTATATTTATACTATTGGAAGATAACAGATTCTCTTAAACCTAAGTTGTGATATTTGGTAATCAAAATATCGTAAATTCATTTAACTATCCACATGATAGCTCAGGGGACCAGCGTGATAGCTCAGGGGATAAGACGCGTGACTACTAATACTGTGGTCATAGGTTCGAATCCCACTCAAGTCAAGAATTTTTAAATTGATTTGATCGGTTATTACGACTGGGAGATCGGGAATAATATTAATAAAATCCCGATCGATCGTCTTGATCCAGGTTTACTCTGATTTCCTGGATTGTAAGGTAAATACCGAGGCGAATATTAAGTCGGGCAGAGCCGCTCTGTCGGTGACCTGTGTAACTAGTAATAGTTAAGATCACCGACAGACAATTAACACGTTGTTGTGTATAAATACCTCCTCAAAGAAAGCTCCATCAGAGATGTAGGTTCTCTGGTATTCCAGAAGACTGTGTTCTCTTAATAATAATAAATAAAAAAAAAAAATGTTGATGTTATAAAATGAAGCTCCCAAAGAACGTTGTTAGTCAATTTGTATTTAGGAGCTTTTGATTGTTAACGCCTCGATTTATATGAAAGCGTTTTTCAGTGTCGGCGTTTCTCCGATTGGATTCACTTTCCCGAAGCGTGGGCGACGCGACGTTCCCGTCAATCCTTTCGTTGTTTAATTGATCCAGATATTTTGGTAAGGTGCATATTTGTTCGGTGATGTTGGTAACACTTAACGAAGTGTGACTCCGGTCAGCAGAGCATGACAACAGCCCGTCTCCCAGTATTTTTATAAACGGGGTCCTTGCCCGGCCACCGGCCTCCTCTAACTGTTCTATTCTATTCTATTAAAAAAAAACACCTCTTTAGTCAAATAAATTTGTCACACTTTTTAACTTAATCCATATATTCGTACTTAGGCCGGCAATGGCTTACTTAATCCGCATCGCCATATTTCATAAACAGGTCGCATGTTTGATTGCTTGAGTTGTACAAACCCAAATATTGGGCTCACAAATGCAATTCGAATAAATAAAAAGAGATTAGAATAACTATACGAATTAGTGAAGGTTAGATAAATTACTCCAAATTAGATTTAAGAGAATCATTAACCCTCCAATTAAAATTTTCAGATCAAAACATATTGATAAACAAAACATAAAGACATATCATACATTAAAAATATTTACATGATGAAGAGTTATGAATAAAATTATCAACATATACAAAATTTAAATTTACGTAAACAGGAAGAATATTTTAAGGAGAAATTAGGGTATCGTAAATATATATATTTTTTATATTAAAATTACCACAGATTTTTTGTAATATTTTAATTGTTCTTATAATATGCTCATTGATTTAAAGTCAAAAAAAATTAACAAATAGTCGCATATTCATTTTATAAAGAAAATCAGGTCATAGTGAATATAAATAAAACTGAAAAAAATCATTAAAAAAATCTCAAGCTCGGATTTTATTTATTACAATATTGAATTAATATTTTTTAAGAAATATGCATGATTTTTTAAAATTAAATCATGATCTATTAATGTATGAATTATTCATAAACATTTTTATTTATTTCCCTTATTTAAATATAGATCTATTAATATGTGATACATTTTCATTACAACATTATGACAAAGCTTAATGAAATTTTGTTAACCAAAAATTGTATATAATAACATACATCATAAAACAAGTATTTAAATAAATCAAAAAGTGATCTTTGTAACAATGTCCTATTAAAATACGTAATATATTAATGCTGCAATTTTTCTTGATTAAATAAAAAACCATTAAAATGTGCTAGATTATATAAAAAACGATCTATTGTGAATTATTATGAATAATATGTCATATTGTATAATTGATCGTTTTCAGCTGATGAACCTGCATTGTATTTTATTAAAATTGATTGAAATATTATATAAAAAAATTATTTACTGTCTAAATTGGTTTTAATTTATATATTGCGTGTGTTTCTTCACACATGAGGGTTTTTGTAATTAAGGCAATATTTGGATGCCAAATTTACAGTTCAGGTCGTTTGCCTCTAAATTATTCCAAGAACACAAAACCCAAATTATTATTCAACTGATAATATAAAATTTATCATAATGTATGGATTATTTTTATAAATAAATGCTCGCCATAATAAATAGCGATTAAAATCATATTTTCTTTAAGTGTTCTGATTCCCATTGCTTTGTAATATAAATTACGGCATTGGCAATAGAGGAAAAAGATAATTTCGGTACCGGGCAAAAGTAAAAAACTTATTATAGAAATAATGGGGCGAGTACTTTTGAGTATAACGAACCCGAACATGATCGGTGATCTATGATAAATTATCTCATTTAATATCAAATATAAACCTTGACTAATTCAAATAACAGTAATGCTTATTATATGCTATTGGGGATTTATTATATACGATAAAAATATAATTAACGCAAGCGTCCCATTGAATATTTTCAATTGTTCCATAACTCAATTATCTATAAAAAAATTTTTTATTAATAATCAACTGTCATCCAATTTTAATATGAGATCAAAACAGCTGTTCCTTGAAAAACAACCAAACCGTAGAATTATTTTATTTTTCTCATATATAAACCCCACCTGCTCTTACAATATTATATTAAATTAGTACAAGTCCACATATTTAAAAATTGCCTGTTAAATTATATACTCATATCAATAAAATTCAAATTGTCCAAAACAAGTGTCTTAAGATGGCCTTAGATCTTGAACCTGGCACATTTCTTAAAGAAGTCCACGAGGACATTAAGTTAAAAATGATCAAAGCAAATATCGCAGATTTGAGTAAAAAACATTACACTAAAATGACTAACTTCCCGACTAACCCAATCATAAGACATGTAAATAAAACCAAATATGTCTCGAGGAAACGTAAGTTCATTTTACCAATAGACTTCCAAAACTGATATTATTTTTAAAAATAAAATAAAATTTCCAATAATCCACTCAACTCAAATTTGGTTTTACCCAAAAAAACTGTTATTTAGTTTTTAAGCATTATATTTTGTAATTGTTTTGTTAGTATTGCTTTTATTGTTGTTAATAATTATTAATCTTCATATTTGTAAATGGGTGTTTATTTTTCCCCCATTCTTTCTATAATTTAATAGTTTTATTCATGTCAAATTTAAATGAAACATTATCATGTTAGTTAAAGGTATAAAGATGTAAACACTCTGTACACCTAAGTCTATTTTCAAAGATGTATTGTTCTATCAATCATTGTAAAAACTTATGCATAATAAAGAAATTATATAATTGGTTTTCTTCTGTTGTCAGCTTGTGTGTTACCGATTTATAAATAACGGCTATATATGTATAATATTGTGATTAGCTTATTGACGTGTAAAATGCTTTAAATTGGATTGTATTGAAATCGGCAGGTAGATATTTGCACGTAGATAGGGCCTGGAGGCTTGGAACTGTTTCTGTGGATCTGATGGATTCGTGACGGAGTGTTGTGTATTGGTCTGATTGTATTCCACGAGGATGATCTGATGATGATGCTGATGATGATGATAGCAGGTGTATTAGTAATAACCGTGTCCACGTATCTCGATATACAGTTACCTGAAGGCCGACCAACGGCCTTACATCAGCTCAACTGCCGTGTTATTATTATTGCTTCACTCGCAATACCGTGCTCGATTGAAAAATAATCAACAACTACTCTCTTTTTGTGCCACTCTTCCAATATATTATCACCACCGATCAGGGTTGCCATAATGGTATCTGAATCTGAGACCATTGCATGTAAGACAGCCGACCTGAAAAATGATCAAAATCCCGGAACATCCAACCCATATATTTATTTATCTAATATCTATATCTATATCTATATCTATATCTATATCTATATCTATATCTATATATATATATATACTGCTATTTAATGAACAAATAAAATAATAGTTATAAATAGAAATTAATATATTCTAATTTTATACTAGGTTGAGATTTAATAATTGATAGTTTTTGAACGTAAATAAAAAAACACTTAATTTTTAATAATTCATTTCACAGATTGTCTCTCCTTTTAATAGCAAACATATTTATTTCAACTAATAATAATAACCCACTATCAGTTCATTTTTTAAATAACGTAAAAAAGTATCCAGTAGTAAGTATATAAGTGGAAAAACCTAATGCGGTTCGGCAATGACGGACATTTGTCAGTATTATAGAAAAAAGGTGAGAAAAATGAATAAACAGAAATATATAAGAAATACAACAATAAATATACACATATTATAAAAAATAAAGAGAACATCATGATTGCTTAAAGTTAGGGAATTCTTTCATGAATGCACAGTAGGGCATGACTAATATGTTATTTTCCACCCCACTGGTATTCCATTCATCCAAAAAGACTATGGATCTGGTTAATGGGGAGTGATGGAGTATGTTATTATGGCTCCTAGGGGTTGCAAACAAGGAATGAGAGCGACAGCGCGTATAATTCTCGGGAACAAACAAACTGATGCGACTAAGTATATCTGGGATTGATAACTGGCCCCTAATCACAAGAAAAACCAATCGCATCAGTGCCACGTCTCTGCGGAGCTCGAGAGAGTCATACCCGAGCATTCCCATAAGGAATTATATGATTTTCAAGCAAGATTATTATAACAAGAACAATCGCCAGTTTAATTCACTATTTAATTTCTTCCTTCTTATAACCTTAATTACTGAAAACACTAAGGAATTATTTAGGGAGGAAGGAGTATTAAATAATTCAATTAATATACAAATAAAAATAGTTTGAAATTAAAATGAACATTTTTAGTTTCAATAATATCTAAATCGATAACAACAATTTGCCATTATAAATAAATAATTCAAGCTTCTTAAATGCAATTTGATTGATTGTCGAAATATTAATAAAAATATAAATTAAATATGGTGTTTTTTTAATACTAAGTAAATAGATATGATATTTTGATTTTGCAAAAGAGATGTTATAATATATTTAAAGGGTGAAAATTCTACTCACAGATGACCCCATAATTTTATTAAAACATCAAATGTATTTATGGCAACATACGAATTCATCTGTCGTTTTTGGTTTATTTAATTTTCTGTAAACAATTTATTTAATGCCTTAAATAATAACTAAAAGGCATCGAAATGGGCCTTTTAACATTTCAAAATACTTTTTTATTTTAACTATAGCAAAAATTAACTGACACCAAATTATATTACGAATTATAATGTGGAGACGTTTGTAATATATTTTTATAAAAATATTATAAA
This sequence comes from Agraylea sexmaculata, assembly GCA_022606485.1. NCBI lineage: Eukaryota > Metazoa > Arthropoda > Insecta > Trichoptera > Hydroptilidae > Agraylea > Agraylea sexmaculata. The sequence goes on from JAGTTH010001814.1 coordinate 139,973, forward strand.
AGACTATATATACATTTTAATACTGAATATGTACATTAAATGGAAACCAAACTTAAAGTTAAGCGAAAATTTTTATGGGGATAAGAAGTCTTTACAAAGATCCCTTTATTTTTCATTTAGCCATTTTCACAGTTTAATAAATAAATTTCACATTTTACCAAATCTTCTCTAAATGCAATGAGAAATGGAACAGTATGTAGCAATCGCTTCATGGGCATGTGATATTTTATTTATTATTTTCGAAGACCGCAATTTTCAGTATATATTAGAGAGTGTATGATTATCGACACGGTGCATTTTCGATATTGAAAAATGGTTTATGTGATAGTTTAAGTTCCGTTACATGTCCGAATATTTCCCATGGCTCAAAAGCTCTAAGGCAGGTGATTAATTGCCGGAGTATCGATACGTTGTTCTTTGTGGTCTTTTTATCCACATTTCTTTTCACCGGCAAATTGGCATCTGAGATAGACCTTAACATAACACAACACCGACTAACTGTTTTTTATAAGCAAAAACAGTGCGAGCAATCGGTAGCCGATATAACGTTACGTCGCTCCCATTTGTAAGCCACATTCGTGTACTTAATCATAAAAAAAGTAATTAGTCATTTATATTTTGGCATCGACTGATTTGTCAGAAACCGTTATTTATTATATATCCATAGCACACCAACAAACAAATGTGTTTTTAATTGATTCCATGTATCAGTTTCCATATTATAAAAGTGTACATGTGGCCTTAGGAGATCGGAAAAGTGTAATAAATGACACCGTGGCGCAATTTTATGGTAGGAAATTACACATTTGTTATTGACCATCACATTATATGCACCGGCGGGCTTCGAACCTGAGAACTGCTAATGCCTTGGGCTGACACGTGGACACGTGTACATACACACACGTCATTTTGATGGCCATTAAAAACAAAGAACGTCATTTTAGATGATAAATTATTGTTTTTTTATATAATATACAAACACGCGGGATATGAACCAGACCATGTCAACTAAATACAGTTTGATTCAATCTAGCAAAACAATCCTAAACTTTATTTTAAAATTAGTCATAGTACCAAAAAGTAAAATCTCAGTCCAAAACAGCCACGGAAACCAACGATTTTTAATGAAAAAAAATCCTCAAAACAAAATAATTTTCAAAAATTTATTATTTTTAAATAAAAATGTCATAGGAAAATATCTACAAGAAATCGTTCTTTAGTTAAATGTCTATTTTTACTCTAAGTAATTTTAAATAAGCTTCAGTTATATTTTAATGTTATATCTGTATCAGGAGTTTATTTACAATTATATTTTAATAATGTCATAGTCAAATTATAATAAAAGCTCTTATGATGAACCTTAATCTTAACCTCATTTTAATAATGAACCAATGGTGAGATAAAAATATTATACATTATTGTGTTAATCTTATGATGATATAAAAAGCAAGGATAAAAATGCTACATTAGGTAAAATTATAACTTAATTTACTATGATATTTTGCATCACTTTATTTTATTCTATTATTTTTTTATTTCTATGCATTCTTCTACAATATTTATACTGTATTTTTTATTGTTTATAATAAAAAGCTCTCCTTTATACAATAAGTAGATATTTCATTTTTTTAAATAAAACATAATATTTTTACGTACTGTCAAATAATATGTTCTATCCCGTTGTTCTAAAACATTTAATAAGCTAAGAATAAAGTATATAATTTAATTTATAATAAGTGAAAATATTATTTTCTTACTTTACAAAGTTGTTTGGTATGAAAATAATAGTGCATTGAATTATAATGGAAAAACCTAAAATTATTCATTGATTTTCCTTTTTGGATATTCAGAGATGCTAACAGTAAATTCTAAGCATCACGTTCAACCTGACTTAACCAAAAAAAGAAGATCAGTTCATACGTGCATCTATTTCATATATTATTGATTATTTATCATAAGAAGTTTATAAATAATACAGATGAAAAAAATTAAGTGTATATGGAGTTTAATCAATGTTAAAAAATCGGGATTTTATTTATAGAAAAATGTAAACACCAATGTATATATATATATATATATATATATATATATATATATATATATATATATATATATATATATATTTATATATATATATATATATATATATATATATATATATATATATATATATATATATATATATATACTTTGTTTAAATGAATGCACAATTTACTGAAATATTCTTATGTCTGAATTCTGTAATTGTATATAACTCTATTATTTTTTATATTATAAATTTAGAAAGAAATATATACATATTGTTTATGGACTCACAAAGAGATTGAACTTTTTCTTTCCTCAAAGCAAATTCGATTGAATATTTTGGTTTTAGGTAGATATATAGTTTTAAATTAATTTTGTGTAAATGTAGACTTAATAACCGAAACAAGACTGAAAATATGGATATAAATTTTATATGATAAATATTTATTTGATTGACTTTATTAATATTATGAAGGTTCGCTCTGATATAATGCATGTTTACAAGGCATTTGTATTGACATTGACGATAAATATAAATGAAGAGATCCCAAATATAGACGGATAGTATTCCGTAAGTTCCCCCTGTTTACATTATTTTCCCATCGTTAATCGTATTACCATTTAAAGTATTTATATTTATTGCTCCATTGTCAAGTGTTCCTGCAATTAATTGTTTGTCACCGATGCCTTATTTATGCAAATCGTTGATCTATTTACTCATCACAGAAGAATTGAAATCAATATTGGGAAACAAATTCCTTTAAAGTTAATAAATTCCTCCGTTTTATGTCTTATGTTTGTAGAGCAAATATGCTCAAATTGCCTCTGCGCTATTTAAACTTTCACAATTATAATGAACAAAGAATTGATCTTTTCCATCTTAGGTTAAGTCTAATTTTCTGGATTTTGGGGCTTAAATTAACACTGAATACTGAAATGTTAATTCATTCAAGCAATAATTAAACCAATACTCATTAGGATAAATTATTTTTTCTATGAAATGGGTTTAATATTTTTTAAACAATATTTTCTACCTATTTTCTATATGGCATAATTAATGGTTTTAAAATTTTATGCAATTATTTTTTCAGTTCATGACAAAACAGAAAACAAATTTATAACCAGAGTAATTAAGTTCCTTGTTACAATAATATATTGATCATTATTATTTTAGTTTAAAAAATTAAGACCATAAAAACATTGGTCATGGAAGATTCAGAATGTGAATATATATAAATGCCAAATCGTCGGATTTCTTTTCACAATGCTTAACTCCAAAATATCATATTATTAGATTTAAATTCTAAAATAAAAAATATTTGGCAAATATCTCCTTTCCCAAATAAATAAAATGTAATTCCATTTTATAAAGGTTTCGTGATTTTTTTTAATGTCTAGTTTTTAGTCTAGTTCTTCGGCTTGAATGAGTTGTTGTTTGTCTTGAGTTTGGCAAAATGGAATTAGTCAGTGTGCAAAGAAAGCCGAAGATTTGCCTATAAACAACGGACTTATTCAATCTCCTCTTGGATAATTTGTATAAATTCTGAAACGTTTATCAAGGTGGGACTAAAACTGTTAAGTCACATTGTACAAAGTCTTATAAGGCCCGCATGAGGCCCCAAGATGTCCCGGGGCCTGCTTTATGACTCTCATTTACATTTTCACTTTAAAAGGGATAAACACAACAGCCTAGTGAATATTACTCGTGTCTACACCATAATTTCACTAATAAGGTATTCCCTTGGACTGTGGCTTATTCAAAGGGAAGCTTCAACCGTTTAATTTTTTCATCATTGCAAATCTATGGTTATGCGTCATTCTTATTCAAAAACGTGATTTTCTCGAACGTCCTTTTGATAATATAAAAAAACTAATATTCATATAAATCGGAAATCGTAGTATTGAAGATACGTTCACGTCTATTTTTACTCACTGGCATCATCACTATTCGTGCATATTGATTCTTGTTTATTATATTAATATCGTGCAAACTGTCTGGCAAACCATCGACACGAGAAACTTGTTGAATTATTTATTTATAATCATATAAATAAAAAGCAACATTTTTTTTCACATAATGCCTGTTTCCGCAATCTTCTTTAGAATTCGATTTTTTTACAATTTAAATATATATTTATAACTAGCGTAATTTTACTTGTTTTTTTTAATAGGACGGTATAATAAGTTGTTTATTTTTCCATTCAGAAGAAGTTTGAATTTTTAAAGTAAATTATAAATAAAATAATTCAATACGGTTTTCATATGATGACAACACTCATCACAATATTTAAAAAGCGAGTCTCCCGATAAATACTGTTTTTTTCAGAATTGTCATTTATTATGCATTATTAAATATCTCTAATATTTTTTTGAAATTAATTTAATATTATTATCATTAAAATATCCGCTTCGAGATATGTATTAATTGAAGTAAAATAATTATAAAAAATTATTATTCTTCCATCTGGTAACACTGATGGTTGATGGATCCTTACAGACATACAGACATATAACATACACACACGTTTAACAATTATATCTATAATATATCTATAAACAGGGTGAACTTGAATTATCTGAGAATATTATAGAGGATCATAGGCAAGAATAAGTGACAAAATAATTAAAAATATTAATAGTGCTTTTAAAATCGAGTTTGGGGCACCATCTTGGAATCAGCTGTTTCTGTGAAGTCCTCAGTAGTGACTGTTAAATACGTAATTAATATATATTTTATAATATCTAATCGTTACCCTTCCAAAATATTCTCAGTTAATTAAAGTCCACCCTGTTACTTAAGAGTGATAAAAAACATTTGATTTATGAAAAAAAAAATCTATTTATTATTATTTTAATAAAAGTAATAAAAGGTAGTACCTATTGAATTATTTGTTTTATTAACTTTATAGTATAGTTTTATTAAAAATATTCCGAATCGGATGATTGCATAAATATAATCTATTAAATCTTTCTCACTTTAGGTAGATTTGGTATGAATATAATAAGATTTCGACTTTAATTCGAGTAAGTTCTTCATGTAATAAAATATACTCAATGTTTAAAAATCAGACCTAGGAGGCGGAAGTGCAAAGACCGATTTTTTACACATACAGCCAAAACAATTTATTAATTTATTTATTTATTATTCTGATATAAATTTACCCTTGTAAGGGAAGTTTCTTTGATTGATTGATTATATTTTTTTAACTAATAAATATTTGAGTATATAAGTATCGTTCCTTTACTATTCTATTATTTAATAAAATAATTTATTAATATTTAAATTGTTTAGCATGTATGATGTACAAATATTACGGAACAATATAATGTGACTTCCTCACGTACATCTCTTACATACGTCACGATTCATGACGTATTTTAATCATCACATTCCTAAATACATTTTTTACCAATTAATATTTCTAAACACTTTTACGACCGCAAAGCTTATGAATAATTAATTTAAATCGAATAAAATCGCACGCTTAAAAGCGACAGCGATGATCTAACTTATTATTCATAGGGATTATTTTAATTATTGCTAACTGTATACAAATTTAAATTGACTACTTGTTTAAGAATATATTATGTAGAAAACTTAATTTTATGATGATTTATTTTTACTAAAATTTATAAAAATTTTAAAACGTTGAAAATTTTAAAAATAACACAGTTAATCCGGTGATCGAATATACGGATTAATTTTAAATAAAAAATCACGAGTTGTTGTAAAATGTGACTTTGGATTTGAAGTGACTATTTGGAATTAATTTTTGTATGGATTATACTTAAATTAAAAGCCTACTTTTGTGAATTATTTGCCTATGGTATCAAATATTTTTTTAATAATTACTAAAAATGCCTTTTTTATTAATCGATCAATATGTGACTTTGGATTTAAGGGCCGTGTTTAATATAATAGTGTAATGACAGCGCGTTAGTGAGTCGTGTGTGTATTAATAGACTAGAGCATGGTAGTTTTGGTGTACACGCATACGCACCGCAAGCACACACTCTCATAACAGTATTTTATTGAATAAGGCCCTAAGGGACCATTAAAAACTGGGGTAATTTTAATTGAAATTTTCAATTTGGGAATGTTTTTTGATGTTCTGCTTTGTTTTTTAATATGACGGTAATAATTTGTTTATTTAATTATAAATAATGTATATCTGGTAATACTGTTATTATTATATATTTTAGATATGTATTAATTGTAGTAAAATAATTATATAAAATATTATTCTTCTATCTGGTAACACTGATGTTTCAGGGAACTGTTCATATAACATACACACACCTTAGACAATTATATATAATATGTATTTTGAACGTTTAAGTATGTACTATGTGCCTTAAAATTTAAATCCAATTTTTATATTTAAAAATTGATATTTTTTACATGAATAGTAAATCATCGCTTACTTTTACGAGCTTTGACTGTCATTTTCGATGATTTGTTTAATTGCCTTTGACCTTTAGATATGAAATGTAGAAGAAGTTGTCTGAAATTTACACAGTCCATATAATCCGATGATCATGATCTCGTATTGGATGACATCATTTAAATGTATGACGAAGTTTGTTTTAATGACCATTGAACAAACAAATCAAGATGATATATAATGGTAATAAACCAAGTATCGAGACACACTTTCAATACTAAATTAATAATAATGTGTGACTCGATTGTCTTTAATACATTTATATTATTTACCCTTAACAATCATCGTATTTACGACCAGTGGGTGTCACATTTCACAATATATCGTGAATTTATTCATATAAGTCATATTTAAATGTTATTAAAAATTAGATAAATGTGAATACTGAGTGACTAATCGAGTCGGACATCCTGAAAAATTATTATAAAAATCTAATATATGGTTTTTATAATCATCAAAATATTTTAAGCATTACTAAATGAATTATAGAGGATTTCCTTCAAATTGGAACCAGAAAATTACAAATGCTTGAAAAAACTATGCATTTTGACATATTCATCTTATGAGATTCTGAAAATTATATACTTATTATATTGAACATTTGTAAATAAAATAAATAAAACATCGATTAGTAGTAATAAAAAATCAATTAAATACTCAATGATAATTAAAAAATCGCTTCAATAATGAAAAGCTACGGCACCTTTTACGGTATTGTCTTACATTAATAAAATAAATGCAATATTAAGATATAAAACTATAAATAGTAATAACAAGTGCAACAAAGTAGGTATGAGATAAAAAATTAAACAATTAATTTACCCAACATTAAGTTATTTTTTATAAATTCTCATGGTTAATAATTTAGTTATAAATATAGAGGAGAGCCTTCAAATATTACATAATTAATCTTTATAGTTATTTGATCATCAACAATATTATTATGTATGAAATCGAAAGCACTGATTGCGATCTTCCTACGCACATTACAAAATAATTTATTTCCAATATATTAACAATGCTAATTTATGAAATATTATATAAAACAATAATATAGCTGTCACGGTGTAACCAGTCAATTAACCGAGATGCCTTTAATAAATTACAATTATGTTTAACGACCTGTTACAGGTGTAATAATAATCATGAATATCTGCACAATTAGGTAATGCACGGGTCAAACAATCAGTTTATTTATAGTTATCAATTAACATTTGACTTGGATATGATCTTCCTTTGTAAAGGATTTTTTGTTGTTATGATTATAATAATTTAGTATGCGGCGCAGACTGTTTAACATATTTGTCATACAATTACTCATTCATACCATCTATGATTGAAATTTATGTCGACGATAATGTAAGATAATATGTTGAACAAACAGACGCGATGATAAATGTATCGCTTTAATATTCAACGTCAAATGTAGATATGCATTTTAAAACCTTGTAAGCCATGAATCTTCCACTTGTTATTTACTCCATATAAATACATCATTTCAATGTTGCAATATAAGAATTCACTCCATTCAGGCAGTTTTGGTGCAATTAAATTCATTCCAACCTAAGGTTCATTGCATTAATTTGTAGAGTAAATTTCACACTTGTTTAACATCTCAGATATGCCCAGATAAGACGAGATTACATATGAACCCATAACAAGCACTGCGTAACCGACCCACAACACTGCGTAACCAAACCATAACAAGTACAGTGTAAATAACCCATAACTAGCACAGTGTACCCAGGCCATAAAAAGCACCGTGTAACCATACAATAACAAGTACTGTGTAACCAATTCATAACAAGTACTGTGTAACCAATACATAACAAGTACTTTGTAACCAACCCATAACAAGCTCTGCATTACTAACCCATAACAAACACATTGTAACCAACCATAAAAAGCACCGTGTAACCAGACAATAACAGGTCTGTGGTAATGGGTTCAATTCCTGCTCAAGAAAAAAAATGATTTGATCGGTTATTAAGACTGGGAGATCGGTAATAATAAGAACAAAATTGCAATCGATGGTTTTGATCCAGGTTTACTCTGATTTTATTATTTTAAGGTAAGCACCGAGGTGATTATTAAGTTGGTTACCTCTGTAACTAGTAATAGTTAAGATCACCGATAGAAAATTAACACGTTGTTGTGTATAAAAAAACCCTCTCACCAAAAGCTCCTTGGGGCGTAAAATAAAAAAATAAAATAAGAAGTACTGCACTCTACTATTTTATGTAACCAACTCATAACAAGCATTGTATAATTAACCCATAACAAGCACTGCGTAACCAATCTATAACAAGCACTGTTTAACCGACCCATGACAAGTACTGCATAACCGACCCATAACAAGTACATTCTAACCAGCTCATAACTACTCGCACTCCATCAAGATATTTTTTTGAATAATCAACCTTAACCTTTATCTGGACGATCGGTTTATTTTGAATTCGAATCCATGATAAACCATGATACAATGTAACTGTTAGTTTTATTTATAATGTATACGCGGATGCAGTCAGTGTTAGAAGAAAGGCTCTGGGAAAGTGGGATTGTGTTAGTCGGAACACATTTATAATTCAGTACACATTTTAGCGAATCTAAATTCTGCCTGTATCGTGCGTGTTAGACTATGGGAATTGTTTTGTCGGCTAGACTCTGTCCACTTCTCTTCACTACTGCAATCAATTTATAGCTGGGTGACATTACATCGTCATGAGAAACGGGTTATCTTGCTAACAATACATTACTAACAAGGTCGTCTTATATATCTACTAATTCTAATAATCCTCTCTCGGAGAAAGTACAGCAATTAAAAATAAACAATAAGCTACATGCCCTGGGGATAATAATGTAATAAATAACCCAACTGTGTAATTGATTTATATTTATGTCTGATCATTACAAACTCCCATATGGCAATTATCTATCAAAATAATTCGATGGTTCGGTTTCTTCATATTATTGAATAGTTTGCTGCAAACGTAAACATAGGTTCAGCTTTTACTTAAAATATACATTAGTAATACTAACCATTATTATAGTTGGACATTATTAAATTACTAGGTTATTTTAATACATTTTTTTATGAGATAATGTGTTTTTTATCAGATACAATATTTTTTAATTTCCTATATACATATATATATATATATATATATATATATATATATATATATATATATATATATAAATATATATATATATATATATATATAGGCAGTTATATAGTTATATATATATATATATATATATATATATATATATGTTATGTTATATGTTATATATATATATGTAAGTTATGAATAATTATGAGTAGAAAAAATGTATTTTTCGAGGCTTCTTTTCGTTCCTATACATTTTATTGTAAGATTTAACAGTTCCAAAAAGTCTGAAAAGTACACACAATTTACATAGTCTATTCTGTATATTTAATATGTCATAATATTTGTATTTTGTTGTAAATTTTATTATGTGTTATTAACCATCGAATTAATTAATTCTTAAATAAGTGGTCGATTATTGTAGATATTAATATAAATGGCATGGCAACAATACTTATTTGTTAGACTTTCAGAGCCATAGCCCGTCGAAATGTTTACGAGGTCCGTGAATATATGTAGATTGAGCGAAGCCCTCGTGATCTGGAGAATCTCAAACTTGTAAAAATTAAACCAGCAGATTTGGACAATTATTGATGATAATATTTTTTTTATATTCTCCTGATCGTTTCTTTGAAATATTATTAATTTATTATGAGACAACTTGTGTAGTGTTTATTTAATGCAAACTTATCTCATCTGCTGCATATTATTTAATACAAGTCCAGTCGACTTCCTCTCACGCATTGCTCTCAGTTATTTTTTCCCCTCTCCACATGTATACGTACATATATTTCTACAGATAATTTAAATGTTTTATATTTAACATCCTGCGAAGAGGATCTCGGTAGTGTGGTAATAGTAAAGGTGGTATTTGTGGTGTGTGATAGTGTTCATTAGACAAGACATCATACCAATTAGCAACAATGTCTTTTAACACAAGTCACGTACAACGACTACTATCCATCGCTTCCTTTACTCATTACATACTTTACTACTTTTACACCATTTAACTACATCTATTCAAATAATTGGCTCCGATTTGTACGAACTCCTAACAATAACTACTCAATGTTTCTAAAACTTACAACAAACGAGTGATATCGGTCATGGTTTTGCAGTATAACTAATCATGGCACATAATCATGTCTGACGATTAAAAAAAAAAAATGCCCTTTCAAATGACTAAAAATATTGAAGAATTAAACGATTTTTCAATTAACCCCTTGGTGTTTCATTACTTAGTAAATAATTTCTATAGATATGTATACATGATTTTATTGAATCTAAATAATAGACACCCCTTGAATAAAAATCAAATAATCTTTACAAAAATCAATTCAAAAAATTTGGGTTTGCAGTGTGACAACTCAAGGCCATTAGTAAATTAGTAATTAATTATTAGTAAATTGAGTATTATCGAAAAATCTGAAGCTTAATTGATTTATTTTTTTCATATAAATTGATAGACTTAAAATTATAAAATTGTTATTGTTTTTCAAATAGTCATTTATTATTTTTTTTATTTAATTTTAAATTAATCGTACTTAAAACATCTTAAATAAAATCACAGAATATTTATAAAAATATGATTTTTCACTCATGTATTAAAATAATTAAGAGTAGACAAAAATTAAATATAGATCTGGTATACTTTTAAGGCATTTTTAAGTGCAACGGGTTAATATTGATTAATTTCTCACAAATAAATTTCTAATTATGTAATTCTTAAATATATTATATATACAACTAGATAAATTCTCATAATAGTAATAATTTTATTTATTTACATTGTTTTAAGTATGGCAAGTGATCTATTTATAGTAACAGTGAATTGAGATCGTTCGCCTTGTAATATAACGGAGTTACGAATATATTGCGCAATAGAAATACCAAACAAATGACTTCTTTCTTCTTCAGAGTCACTACAAAATATATCAATCAAGTATTAAAGGCCTTAAGGATGTAGAACGAGTATATTTAGTGGCATTAGCTATTAAATATAAAACTGGACTCTGATCTTCCTTTAGATGACTTTCCGGGTTGGCCTCGAGGCAAAGTCAACTTTGTATGGGAAAACTTGCACTTCCTCAATTTATATTATACAAATTAAATTACACTCTTCTTATGGTTAAAAATTATACTGTATGATCTATCATGGAGTATATAAAAAACATAAATTCAAGGTGAGAAATTATAAATTATAAAAAAGGTTTCTCTACTGCCCACTCGTTAAACTCTCCAACACAAAATTTTTGCAAACGTTTTGTTCATTACTTTAAATATTATATTTTAATTTAAAATTATCCCCTTTCATTACTTGTTATCAAATAATAATAAAATATTTTATATTTTAAGGCAAAATAAAAAAACAATGAATTGTGGTTACAAATAGTGCATGTAAAATAATCGATCCAATTACATTGAATAATGTTTCGTATAAACAAAACCTGTATTATTATTATTTTATTGATTTAACCATCAGTTAAGAATTTATAGTAATAGAATTTAGTTAGATATATAATATGATACATAAGTACAATGATTTATTTCCTACAAACTAGACAAATTATATCATTTGTACTAGTTTGTATTTTTTTTTATTATTTTATTAATATATAATTGTTAAAAAAAATTTTTCCTCTTTAAGCCATCGTAACGTATTGGATTCTTCTGGAATTTTATGAATTATTTCCTCTTAAATAAGTTTAAGGTATTTATTTATTAATGATCTGAAATAAGTTTGATTCGATATTTTATAGAGCAACAAAGGAGTCGGTCTAATTAAGTAACGTGGACTGTTTGTGAAAGATCTTAACTTGGAACTACAATGTTCGCTAATAATTATTATTCGGCATGTGACTCTCAATTGATTGTCCATTAAAAAGACATAACTTTTGATGATTATCATGATCGTTGAGGCGTATTAAGAATCAATTATCCAAATACGCAGCGACATCACACACGACTCTCGTACTTGTTGTAAATCATCATGACTTCCTACGTGACCTCCTTGCTTGAATATTAACCAACAAACATGCACTTACATTTTATATTATTGATCAAATAAACATGCTTTTATCATTAAATTAAAAATAAATTCTATAAAATGCATTGACAATGAATTAACAGAGGATCGAAGCCTATATTCACAAATTTATATTTAAATTTATAAGACCTTATTACAAGAGATTAAATATCAAATTACATAAATAAAGCTGTAAGTAAATCGCTCATTATAAAAATCATTCGTTAAACTAATGAAAAATCTAGGTTGACATTGATCCACGAGGACATTAAGTTAAAAATGATCAAAGCAAATATCGCAGATTTGAGTAAAAAACATTACACTAAAATGACTAACTTCCTGACTAACCCAATCATAAGACATGTAAATAAAACCAAATATGTCTCGAGGAAACGTAAGTTCATATTACCAATGAACTTCCAAAACTGATATTATTTTTAAAAATAAAATAAAATTTCTAATAATCCACCCAACTCAAATTTGGTTTTACCCAAACAAATTGTTATTTAGTTTTTAAGCATTACATTTTGTAACTATTTTGTTAATATTGCTTTTATCGTTGTTATTATTTATTAATCTTCAAATTTGTAAATGGGTTTTTATTTTTTTTCCCATTCTTTCTATAATTAAATACTATTACTCATGTCAAATTTAAATAAAACATTGTCATGTTAGTTATAGGTAAAAAGATGTAAACACTCTGTACATCTAAGTCTATTTCCAAAGATGTATTGTTCTATCAATCAATGTAAAAACTTATGCATAATAAAGAAATTGTAATATATATAGGTTGACATTGATATATGTATATTTATAAAATATTATTATTTAATTATTGAAATAAAATCAGCAGAAATAATTAGAACACTTTATACTAAGCTGGATTAATTTAAGATAATTTTGAAAATATGAATTACCGCATTACAATTCACAAAATGGGATATCAACCAGCGTCTTTTCAATTGTAACTAATTTTTTAAAAGGTATTTGTTTATTGATATATATTTTCATTATTAATATATAACTAGGGTAATTTTAATTGAAATTTTCAATTAGATAATGTTTTTTTGATGTTCTGCTTGGTTTTTCTATAGGACAGTAATAAGTTAATTTTCAAAGTAAATTGATAATAAAATAATTTAATACGGTTTTTAAAAAAATACTGATTTTTTATCATTTTCAATATTATTTTGAAAATAATTTAATATTATTATCATTAAAATCCCCGTTTCGAAATTTTATATATGTATTCATTGTAATAAAATAAATATATAAAATATTATTCTTCCATCTGGTAACACTGGTGGTTGAAGGAACTGTACATATAACATACACACACCTTAGACAATTATATATTTAATTGCAGTTTTGCATAATTTTATTTTCTATTAATTATTGAATAATTCAACCTAATGATTGATGCTTAAGTCCTTAAGTTAATTAATTATCACTTTTGCACATACAATTCGATCGATTAATTGTCGTGGATAAATTCATATAAACACATTATTTGTACTATGAACGGATGCTATAAAATCTTAATAATTTATTGGAATGAGTTTGTCTTGTATTCAATGTTCAATGAGAGCAAATTCTTATTCGATAATTGGATATCGATTATCGGATTATATTCCCGTAGATAATTATGACATCGCAGGTCGAGGAAACGGAAAGGCTTACGATTGTTGTTATCAGGTTGTATATTGATAAGACTGACAATTTCAAAGACGATAATACAAGGAAAGTCCATTTGAACAGAATACTAAAAATACAAGTTTCAGATAAATATAATACGCGACTGACCAACTCGGTTCGCAGAAAGAACAACTTTTTGTAGGCGTTCATTCTCTTGCTTTCTTTGTGACATATTTTTGCGCCCACAATCTCGACAAACCCGAATAACTTACATTACATCCTGAAGTTTCTCAGTTTATTGATAAATCGTTTAATAACAATATGATTAGTTCCTACATAATTGATTTCATATCCAATTGAATTGAAACCCTATGAATTTTCATTTAAAAAAAATATATATTCCAGAATCAATTTACTATATTATAGAAATATAAACACATATCTATATTTACATCTTTTCAATAAAGAAATTAACTACATCGATTATTTGATACTATTTCATAATATTTTAATTATGATAATAAATTTTAAATAAAACTACTAAAAAAATGAATGATTTAATATTTAAATAATTGTAAAACTATATAATATTTAATATTGGATTTATCTTATTTTTAAAATGTTTTATTGGTCAGAAAATATATGTTCTCCATAAAAAAACATTAGGTATTCATTTCTAACTTTTTAAATATAATATAATAAGAAATATAATAAGAAAATCTTCATTTTGTAGAACCCAATAATAATTTATTGACAATTCCAAAGCATTAAATGCTTTAAACAAGGATTCATTTTCTCAATAGTTTTAGAGGAAATTTTTTTATAGTTTTACATAAAATGGAGATTTTTTTTATAATTAATTAGGAAGATAAAATATCGTTCGTAATTTTTATCAATGAGCAATTATTGTGACTTAAATGGTGACTTGTAGTAACTTAATTCATATAAATTTGAATGAACCTTCAACTTTTTATGTAAAGTCTACGATTAATTACATCAATCATTGTATTCAAAAGAAAATATTTACCCACTTGTTGCTTGAATTTATACTTTATATTTAAAGTTTTTTTAGTTAAAAAATTGTAAATAAATTCATGATTGTTAACGACTTATTTGGACTAACAAGAGTTATGATAAAAATCAAGTTTGGCCATCCGAATTTGAAATGACGTGCGCAAACAATTGCGGAGACCAAACTTGAGTCATGAGTTAAAAATTCCAAATAACTAATATTATCAGAATGTTTTTGTATTTGTTGTAGAAAAAAGCATACTGGTTTTGTCGTGACTAGACTGACGCATCGTATCGTTCTGATGAAGCTGATTTTAATAATGATCTTTAAAATATGTTGAATTTTAACGCGTATTTCATCCCAACGCATAAATAATGCGTATTTGCCAAATAAAAGCTTGTAACGAATATTTGAATATTCTTTGATTCAATTATAATAGAGGCTCACTTAATCAAATACTCGTTTATATTAACTAACGGTAGAATTCGGTTCATGTGTATTCAATAAGATAAATCGGAGATTTTAAATTATTTACATAGGTTTTAACCCTCAAAATACAATAAAAATCATTTTAATGAAGATAAATGCATACCTTTAAGTAATTAATGTAATTTTATTGAATAACATTTTTTGTTAATTTAATTTTCAAAAAATCTAAAAAAATGTGTTTGTAATTTGATACTATACCGCTATAATATAAATTATAGTGGAAATTACAAACATATTTCTTTCAATTACGGAATTCCACTCAACGCGATCAACAGTATAAAAAGAATATTGGTGATTTTTAGTGAAACTTTTAAGGTAGAAACTGCAAAGATTATCCAATGTGTCTTTTTTTATATTTATAGTAAAATATGCGTGAGATGATATTGTTTTTTTATTATTAAAAATAGAGATTTTTTACTAGGTAGTAAAAAAATCATTTAAAATTATTTAAAAAATCTTTTCACCCAAACTAAAACTATGATTAAATACCGAACACGTGGTAAAAGTTCTATAAAAAAAGTTTTAATAAAATATAATAATTGTTATTATGATTAAAATAATTATGTTTATAATAAATTCAGCTTTAAATATCATTCGTTTTTTGCTGCAGTTAATCAAGAGGAAATTAATAATATAATAGACTTGGAAAAATCCCGATTACATGTAAGCGAAAAACCCAATTGTATTAATCAATTTATGTAGAATCGATTACAAATCATTTCGTTTTATTTTTGTGGAATTGAAATTACATAATTATTATATTGTAATATTCATCATAAATGTAAACCGATGTTCTATTCCATACAAAATAATTAAATCACACATGCAACGGATTCAAAACCTGATCTGTACATTGTATTTGGATTATTATACTGAAATAATATGATGTAATTCGTTAAAGCAAGTAACAATAGTCAATTGGAAATATTAAATTGCATTTGGCGATGAATGGGCGTGCAGTAAAACGACGTGTTAAAAGATTTTCAATTTCGAAATGGCAATTTCATATTTAAAAGATGTCTGAAATCCTTGACGAGCTTCGAACCTATTAATGTTTGCTCTTATGTCTTTTGAGGTAAACCAGCCACTCGATGCAACACCACTTTTAGTAATAAAGCGACCTCACTTTGTACTTAAAGGCATTCATAAAGAGAATCAATAATAAATAATCGAAATAACAATGTAATCTGCATCGGTTATCGGTTGTTTGAATTAATTCATAGGAAATCTATGCTACATTTAACAATGGATTGCTGATTTTCATCAATATGAATATTATGAATCAATATTCATGCGAAAATTATCACTTTTAATCGTATATATTGTGAAATGATTTATGAAACTTTGCTTTAAATAAGGAATTTTGGGGGTAATTTATCCTTATTATTCAGGTATTTTATGCCTTTTAAACCTGTAAAATATTATCTCTAAATAAATTCTTTAAACAAATTGTGAACATAATTTTTTAATCGCATAAAACTCCAATTAAATATTTTGAAGGTTGCGTTTTCAAATCACGTCGGGGTCACCAAATTTTACTTTTTTTTTATACCTTATGTCAAAGTTGGTGTAATTAAGTGCTTTGACGATTTCTAGCTTTGCAACGATTTCCTTTATAATATTCCTTTATTATCTGATTATTGTATTATTTTGTTTCAATCTCTGATATTTATAAAAAAAATGTTTGATATACATCTACACTTATCATATATCAATTATTATATCCATGGGATAAAATATAAATCTAAATGCATTTTTTGTTAAATAATAATTTTAAGATGTTTCTGTTAATATCCGAAAATTCAAATTTTACCACATAATAAAGCAATATAATAAAAATCTAATACTTTCAGTGCTCTACAATTGTGAGCAGTTAAAAACATTTTATTTACCCTCTTGGCCGATGTTTATTTATAATAATATTGATTTGTATAAGCTAATCACTTTTGCCTCTAAGATTCTTTCAAATGAAATAAAGCCGCATTGAATCAATTGCGCAATTTCATTAGCGAATGTTATCGTGATTAATGATTGTCTATTAAAAGCCTTATTTGAGATAATATTTTTATATTTATTAGTATTATTTGTCGAATGCTGACATCAGACGGCCATGTCCTCTGTTTTGACCTCGTTTACCATAAAGCTTCTTCGTATTATTATTCTCTTATCATTGATTACTTCATCATCACACTACTAAAATATAGCAATTTATATTAATTTATAATTAATTGTCAAATTTTCTATAATGGCGATTGATACTTTTTATGTAAAGTTAGGTTAGGTTAAATTTTAATAATCTGATATCGGATTATTATATTGAAATAAAAACTGTAGTTATATGAAACCTAAATTATTAAAAACAGTAATATTCGCATTGAATGAAGTTAAATTAATATTTTTAGATAGAATGTGTATTTTTGGGATCATAAAATATTTATTAACTGTCTTTTAAATATTACCGACGAGGGTTGCATTATTATCACTGCTGCTTGGGATCTCCCGTAATTCTCTAGTGGTTATGCAACAACAAAAAATAGATATAATGTCAAGAGGTAATATTTTATAATTATTTTACACTTCTAACAATAGTTGAAATATTAATAATATGTTACATTTATATTTATTATTTAAAACAAAAACAGGAAGAGACAAAACTATTAAATCCAGAGACTTTAACCGTGTATATTTTTGTGGGAAAAAAAATAATTAAAGGAGAATCGTCAAAATAGTCTTGGCACCAATAACAACGACACATACTGTATATCAAGAGAAAACTGTTTTAATATTTTTTAATAAATACTATAGGGACTTATTCTAAATATCTGCGGGGAAAAATCTATAATCATATTTATGTACAGCTATTAAGAATGAGCCATTATAATAAAAATAAATCAAAACAGCTTTCTTTCTGATATTATATTAAGTCTTATTAAGCTAAGACCACATAAATCGTATGCGTGGCTACAAATACTTTGGTTTCAAATCCCGCTCAAGTAAAAAAAATATATTTTATATACGGTTATTACGACTGAGAGATCGGGAATAATATTAATAAAATCCCGATCGAATATCTCGAACTAGGTTTACTCTAATTTCCTGGATTGTAAGGTAAATAATGAGGTGATTATTCAGTCGATAACCTGTGTAACTAGTAATAGTTAAGATTACAGACAATGAATTAACACGTTGTTCTGTCTATTATCATTTTCCTGCTTCTTGTAATATAAATCCACAATTCCTTTTATTGCAAATAATTTTAGTAAATTTTCAATGAATCCACCGATAAGTTAGATGTCAAAATACGATACAGTTAAAGCTGGTTTAGTTAGTCTCGTGTGATCGAATCCGATTATTTATTTGACACTAATGTGTCGATTATGCTAATTGCATTATATAACGGTGTTAATGCCGAATGTTTGACCAAAGCAAAGAATATATGTTAATTAATATTCCGTCTAGTTTGGTATTTTAAAAGACAGGTTTTTGCGACGACCTATAACAAGATCGGCCATTGGGACATTTTTTTCAATCGTAACAAATAACAGTTTCATAATAAAAACCAATAAATACATATTGGAATCTCGTTATTCGAATATTTAACACGTTCCGAATCAATAGGAAGCACGCAATGCCTATTATTATCACCATAATATGTATATTAAAATTAATTAATGAGTAATCAATTTCCGCTATTCCTTGTCATTGAAATCCATAATGAGAATCAGAGGCCCAATAATTATTTGTTAAATTTTTTTTATAAAAAAAATAATATACTGAGAAGTGCGTAGGTTGAAATTGTAATAACTAAAAAATATTTTTATTATTGGTTGGTTGTAACCTTAATTATATTATTATACAATTTCTTTATTAAATACAATATTTTGATACATTATGATTAGATGTTACAATATTAAGTTTATAGACTAAGTATTTTACTTATTGGGGTACATTGGGGTAATTAAAATAATTAATAAGTCATAACATAATTTATAGGAAAAAATACAAAAACCCACTTGAAACCCAAAATTGACGATAATTTTTATTTACTAACCAGAACTAGTATGGACAGACAGCTGCTTATTATTATTATCACCGATGCAATGGTTTTATAAACATTTTTTTAATATTTTTGCGATACCCTTCCTTATAAATATTTTTAATAAATTAATTCCACTGTATTTAAAAAGAAAAACTCAAGATTAAAGGATGGTTAGGTTAGGTTAGCCTGAATATTGCTCAATATTTTGATGACGATTTATAATTATAAATATATTGCCCGTTTTACATAATAATTTGTAATTAATTAATTAATAATTGTTGTTATGTCATTTTCCACATTAATAGTCACATTTCAATGTAATGAGTCATTTTTCATTATTATCAATGGAACGAGTCGATTATTCTTACAACATATAAAAAATCAACCCATTGAAATAATTTATTTAGCATCTTCTTAATTAAATTTGACTTCCGCGGATCGGAATGTATATTTAATTATGACTGGCATATAACAAAATATTACTTGGCCGTGAATTATTCAATCAAAAACCCTTGGTAATTATTATTTGTTAGTCGAAATAAAATGAAAGTGAATTTATATTTTCAATAGCCGACTTTGGCCTAGAACTTGAGGGCATTCACAAAATAAACAACTAGCAGTCTCATAACTTTAGATGTTAAATAGAGAGCAGTTAGTTTGTATGTTGTCAATGTAACAATTTAATCAATGTAATAATTTCATCGATCGTGATTGTCCTATTATCATTAGTACTGCAACTTTGCTCCACTTTCAAACATTTAATACTGGTAGTCAGTTTCTATTATTCCAAAACCTGTTTCATAATCTCTCTATTATCATAATATACCCACTCGATGCTATTTAATATATTTAAATTAAAATAAAATATAATTATTGGTATGAAGATTTGTAATAACAGAATTTAGTGAAAGCCTTAAGAGGCTTTTCTATGAAATATCACAATAATTACACAAGGTATATTTTGATTGAAAACACTTTGTTTTTTTATATTAAATGAATTTAAAACAGTAAGAATATAAAAGCATCAAATAGAGCATGGCAAAATAATTAGAAAATATACATATTGTAAAACAATTAAACTCGAGTCAAATCTCAAAAAATACACAATACAAAAATTTGATTGCACAAAATAAACAGCACTTTTTAAAGAAACCAAATCATATTTTTAGTATGGTGTAAACTAGGATATTTTTAATTATGAATGACAGTAGGTTATTCATATTTGCGGCTTAAATAATATACTAATCGGTAACTCAAACTGTGAAATCGCTTAATATAAAAAATTATGGGATAACAATAATAAAACATTCTAATTGTTTAAAAATCACCCTGCTTAAAATAACAATTGGGGGTAAATGGTCCCTACAGTTCACCGACATTTACGCTATTTAATGATCATTTTTTTAATTTAAAAATGAATTGTTTTTTCACATAGCAATTATTATTAATAACCTTAAACTGTTATTTTTTATTTTATTTACGCCTATTTATGGTATTAACCTAAACATTATTAACTAATAGAAGCAAAAATAAGTGTTTAAGAAAAAAACCAAATAATTTAAGGGGCTGGGTGGAATAAGGGCGTATCGAAATTGTCAGTTCCGAGATAATCGATTGAAATATAACATTTTTGGTAACAATTTATTTTACGGAAAAGGGGCGTATTCTGTTTTCTGCCCTTATTTAACTCAACTCTTTTTGAAAAATTAATTGGGGGATAGTAAACTATTTCATAGATATAAGATTTTTTTTTTTTATATTTATTGATTATTATTTTTTTTAATTACCGTGACGCCTTCCGTATTGACGGGCCTATTGTTGGCCAGGCCACCTTGGCCTTTAGGGGAGAATATAGTAGAGATGGTTTCCCAGGCCACCACACAGCAATGAGTACTTAAGATCTAGTTTGCTAAGCTAGATCTACCAAGTGACTCCGGTGCCGTGAATCGAACCCGGGAGTCTTCACTCACGAATCCGTTACACTAACCACTGGGCCACAAAGCGGCTCAAAAATATAAGAAAAAAAAATCTAATATTACATAATTCCTGGTCGTCTTTATAATAATTTAGAATTAAGCCCGGCGCCTGTAGTATTATTATATTTGTGTCGGAGCACAAATTTATCGACTTTCACTATTTAATCTGAATTTATTCGAATTACACCGATGACGAAGGGATCATCCTTATTGAATAGTGTAAGAATACATTGTGTTGTAGTGGAACAGCTGGAAGTATAGTAGTGGTATGTATGTATGTATGTATGTATGCAGTATCCAGGTTGTTGTAGGACATTGTTCCTGTTGACCAAGTATACCAATAGATCCTCATAACTGTCAATAGGTAATTCCGAGTGGCTGCCGCTCACAAATAAACTCAACCACTATTACTAACATAAACAATACACCTACTATCTTACAATGAATAACTAGACAACCATCTGACTGACTACTATCGCCCTATACTTTGGGTTACTTCATAATTACAGTTAAATCACACTAAATTGCCTAAATGGCCATATATATAAACATTAAATATCGCATTGCATATAAATAAGTCGCGTAAACCCGTATTATTGCACTCTTCTCTACTATTCGATAAAGGCATAAGTGTGTCTCCTTCACTCAACACATTTCTAGTGGCCACTAGAGTGCTTGTGACAATACTTTGCCGATTAAAACGCAATACTATTTTAAACATGTTAAAGAAGTAGTGTTTGGTAAAAACTGAGCCTAGATGTATTTGAGTCCATATGACATGTAGTAACAATGCATTTACCCATTTTTATGTGAAATATAACTGAAGATATGAAGAGAGATGTTTACAGTATAGTGGTACCTCGAGATACGAATTTAATTCGTTCTAGGATCATCGTCGTATGTCAAAAGAATCGATTTTTCCCATACAATTTCAAACTGCTATTAATCCTTTCCAGCACCTCAAAAAGTCCTAGCAAAATAAATGTTTTTCTTAACGTGTTTTTGAATAAAAAAAACGTTTATGTACATTTTGTAAAATCGACAATGGATAATTTGGGGTTGAAATAAATAAACTAGTAATAACGCACATGATAAATATTTATTGATTATTTCAGATTAACAAAATCTTGTTGCTCTCGAGTGTCGGTTTAAGGGACTACAGTGTTGCAGGTGGCCACATCCCATGTGTATGTGTGAAGTATAATAATATGTATAATATGCGCATATCAATGTGCCGGCCATGTTATAATGTATGAAAAAAATACGCATGAGATTTCTATAGATATGTATAAGGACCGTCCTAAATAGAATAGTGTGTTAGTGAGTCGTGCTAGATGGTGTGTGTAGGAATAGAGCTTGATAGTACCTATTGGCGTACACACATACGCACCGCATGCCCACACTCTCATTACACTATTATGTTGAATACGTTGTATATAAATTTGTTACTTAAATTTTAGTAAATAAAGTAAGCGTCGGCTTACTTTAAAGATTGCATAACTCCAAAATATTTAATATTTAAATTTCAATGCCATCTAGTAAGTATTTTACAAGTCAAATTTTAACCAGAAATTGTCCGTAAAATTAACTTCAATTAAGTCAAACTCACAATAATTTCTTTTTCCAGGAAGCAAATGAAATGATGACATGTTTAATTTATCCCATCTTTATATTCTTGGGTCGGTTAAATTCTATCGAAAGGTCTTCGCAAATGTCATTCTGGCATTTAATAATAACTAAATCATAATAAATCATTTATTACTTAACTTTCACACAAGAAGACACTTTTACCAATCATAAAATGTAATCATTTCACGCTTCGAATGCATAAATTGGTCACAATATTAAACATGTGCATTTTAAGCAATTAAAAAAAATAGGGTTAGAATCTAATATGATGATAATAATTTGTACATGTGTGGTTTTGTATGAAGGTCGTATAAAACACGATTTTATATTGTCGTACAAACAACACTGAATGATGATGCCGAATATTCGATTCATGGAATTTTATAATAGAATTAACCGTGATGATAGTGATGATTATTTTTATTGTTCATTGGTGAAATATTGCTTTATTTTGATAGCTTTTATTTCAAAAATGTTTGTTAACAAAGCTCTAAACTATTCACTAAAATTATTCTTCAATTTAAACCATACCATGTTTTTTTTATTCTTGATCTTATATAATATTTGTAAAAACTCCCAGTTTACTACTTTTTTGTTCACCTTTAATTAATACGTATTTTTTTATATTAATTTATTAATTAAGAGGCTCAAAATCAAAAGGTCTTAAATCCTAAACTTATTACTTTACTTCAACAATATTTTGTAAAAAAATCTCTAGATCTTCACTACAATTATTCTTCAATTCTAACGATATCGTTTTTTTGGCCCTTAAATTAAGTTTTAGAAAACTTGTAGCTTTTTTAATAAATACATTTTATTTTATATCAATTGATTGATTGAGGGGCTCAGAATTAAAAGCTCCCAAATTCTATTCGAATTAAATCTAGTAAAAGTAGAAAAATGTACATCTTTTTTGATAATCAAATATTACAGCTTAGGTTTTAAAAAATCCGTTATAAGCAGAGACGTGCCAAAGTCAAACGAATATTATAGTTTTATACCCATCTCTTTTCTGTATCCTTTTTCCCCGTAGAGTGCAATTAATATATAAAGACATAGGAATTTCTTCAAATGAGTGCATTAATGATAAATTAGAATACTATAATATTCGTATAACCTTGGCACATCTCTGGTTATAAAGCACTATTGAAATATAAACTATTTGAGTATATTTTAGTTTTTTACAATTAAGAAAAAATATCATTAATGGAGATGTTGAAAGTGCTTAATAATTATATTTTTTTATTAAGGTAAATTACTAAAAATTGGCGGTTTTCTTACTTAGTCTAGAAGCTAAATTCCGCTACCTTGACCCATTGAATATTAATAATTTTTGCGTGTCCGTGTTAATAATAGTGACCCCTGGATATAACTAAGTGAGTCACCTAAAAGAGTCTCATCATGGCTGATGTCATCACAACAATATGCACAATATTTCTATAAAAACAGCATCCGTGAATGTGGTCTGATATCTTCAAGGGATTAATTATCCTTTCCGGGACCAGACAGACTATTTTGGGACGTGATAACATTTTACTCGGAATTTTATTTATATTCATAACTATTGCATTCAAATTATAGATTGTTTGTTTGAATACTTTATTGAATTTGATATAAGATTTGTTTATTTTCTTTATGTATTCATAATGCATAATAACAAAATTGCAATATTGTATGAATTTCAATCTGAAATATATGAACGTGTGAAACAAATCAATTGATATTTTTATCATACAATTTCTTTATTAAATATAATTTGCGTACAAAGTTTTGATACATTATGATTAGATGTTACAATATTAAGTTTATAGACTTAATTTAATATCGAGTAGAATCAATTGATATTTAAAATAATTAATAAGTTATAACATAATTTATGGGAAAAAATACAAAAACCCACTTGTAGAACTACTAAAATATATATAAATATTATACATAATAAATAATAATAATAATAACAAATAAACTTAGAATTACAAAAACATATAAAATCAATTGATATGTTCATTTATTTTTTCATCGTTAATTCAAAAAATATTTGCATTAAAATACAATTAATTTAATAAATCCAACACTTAAAATAAAATTGTGTTCAAGTCATACAATTTTATGCTAGGAAATCAATCAAATTACTAATTTTAAAAAAGTATTAAAGTAAGACGCAAACCATAAAATTAATTAAGTGATTCACATTCTTTTATATTTCGTATTTTATTTAAAATATACCTAACCTAACTATTTTCTGAACCTACTTAACACAAATATATGATATTATATTTTTGTGTGACCAATTATGATCTTTGGTGAATAATATGGCCACTGAGGATAACTAAGTTTAAAATGTACTCTACAAATATTTTAAACAAAGTGTAAAGCAGACATTTGATTTAAAAATTATCATTTCAGTTATTTCCCTTTATGTATTATTTATTATTTCAGTATAAAAATTATATTTTATCTCATAATTAACCAACGATATTTTTATAATAATTTATTTTATGAAATATTTATTAATAAATATCTTTAATATGGAAGTCGACACGATCCAAAAATTATAATTAACCAAACCGAACATAGCTCAAGATATGAACCTAAGCCGATTGCATGTTTACATTTCATCATCTTTTTATCCGGCACTCAATCTTATGATAAAAACTATTATTCATTATGCGGATGTTGATAATTCATTAAAAAACAATGATTCATTGCATTTTAATTTGAATGCATTATAATCAATCAATAAATTTATTAAATATGATATACATTTTAGTGGCAGGCAATATAAAATGTGTGAAAATAAATTATTATCACCTTTGTATAAATTCTGACGCATGACGGGATTTGGTTGCCGTTATTTTTTATGCTGATTTTTCTTTTACCATTTGGTAAAAATGTGTGATTTTAAGTCACGTAATAAATACTTTGATGAACGGTCATTTTAAAATGGATAACTGTTTTGACACTAACTTTGTCGTGTATTTTGACTATTTAAATTTTCAATCCAAACCGATTACCAGAGAAATAAAATGTATAAAAAAAATACTACCTAAATATCATAAAAATGGCAAATATTAATTGTTGAACATAAAAGGTCTTTTATATATTCTTGTTTTCCTCTCTTTTATTTTTCATTTTATTGATTATTTTATTTCACTTCAAACTTTGATGGTTTCAACTCTCTTTTTTTACCAATGCTCATATTCTACATTATATAGATTATAATAAATATGTATTTTAAATAATACAAATTTATAACTGTTACATAATCATCGAAGAACTAGTCTTTATCTTCTATTTTTCCCCTTTTTTGCATAATTTTAGGGAACTTAATTAAATCTTGACTGTAATGTATTTATTTTGATTTTTTTGTAACATAATCTTCCTGGTGTCGTTTCTACTTTGACGATCACATTTTTTATTCAAGTACCCTTTAGATAATATTAGTATTAAATCCACCCGGCATTTCCCAATTTCTAGTCATTAATTCATAACTTCCAAGACTGTAAATATAAATCTTCTAGGTTTCTTATCGCTTTAGTCTATGTTTTAAACTTGTTATGTCGTTATTCCCAATACTCTTTATATAACGAGTTTTGCCCACCGATCTTTTCCCTTGTAATTTTGCCTTTTTAATTAATCTTAAAATCCCAATGACTGTTTTATTAATAATAGCTGATATGATAGTTGTAGTATGTTATCACAAAGGTGGAGGTGTTTCGCATAAATCTACATTAGAAGCGCATTTAGTAGGGAGCAACAAGTTATGGTGGTCTGATCCATTTGTGGATATTCTTATAAGAGATGGCATGAGTCACAAGTGTATTATATCCTTGGCAATTATTTAGTCCGGTCTACTGGATATAAGGAGTAGCATCCTACCTACCGAGCTACTTCTACTGCTGGATCTACCTTCGCCATCTAATGGACTATCTACTAGGAATGAACACCATCTATACTCTAACCGCGATATCTTGGCAGCTCGATTATTTAATAACAATTTATAAACACACTACAATTTTTCAATATCCATCCTCATTAAAGGTTCCTTATATCCATTTATAAATAAAGTATTATGTTGGATCATTTACTAAGGGATTGTATGATTAATGATAAAAATAAATACTGTCATGTAAATTAGGAGCCATACTAACATACTCCGTCACTCCCCATTAACCAGATCCATAGTTCTTTTGAATGAATGGAATGCCAGTGGAGTGGAAAATTACATATTTGTCATGCCCTACTGTGCATTCATGAGAAGTATGAAAGAATTCCTTATCTATAAGCAATCATGATGTTCTTTACTTGATATTTTTTATAATATGTTGTATTTCTTATATATTTATGTTTCTTTTATCTTTTCTGTTTATATCCTTACTTCTATAATTCTGACAAATGTCCATCAGTGCCGAACCGCATTAGGTTTTTTCTGTAATGCAAGGTGATGATGGTTCATGCATTACTATTATGATTGATATATATATATATATATATATATATATATATATATATATATATATATATATATATATATATATATATATATATATATATATAAATATATAAATATAAAATTGAAAATTTGAAAGTCTACATATAGTAAAAATAGTTTTGTGAAAAATTTATCCATCAATAAATTTTATTGTAATGCAAATATTTCTTAAAATTAATGGTGGAAAAAATGCATAAAATAAAATATCAATTGATTTGGTTGCCACTTTCCAAATACATAAATTTCAGATTGAAAATTCATAATACAATTATTATAATACTTTGAGCTCAATATTTAATAACGGATAATCTGATCAAAACATAAACAAATCTTATATCAAATTGTATTCGATCAAACAATCCTGAAAAAAATAATTATCTCGATACAACAGGCAAATTTTTTTGGGTTTAGTTTGAATTAATATACATTGATACAATACTAAACTTTTATTATAATTTTTTTTTGTTGGTAGGTAATTTTAATTAAACGTATTTACGATATTTTCTCCTGAACATAGCTATGTATTTATGTAATTAATATATTATAAAATGCACATTTAAGGTGTTTCCACCAATTTATCGATATTAAAATCAATAAATGTATAAAAATAATTATTTAATAATGATGTGCCAATATTTATGGTGGCGTTGTTAATCAGGGCAACGTCTGCTTCCCGTGGCGTCCTTCGACGTCCTTGGGTTACAGGTTCACATCCCTGGTGATCTGATCCCCAGAAGAAGACAGCTGACACGAGAGAACACCATAACATTGTGTTATCATTATTATTTAAACGAATCTCCAGGTTTATCAGCAACTAGTGCAAAACCACTTATTGGAAGACATCCAGCGATTCCTCACACACAAAAGAGCGAATTGTCAGCAGGTAAGGCAAATAAAACGGGTGTGGAATTTGCGGTCTCGTGAATCACGACACAGTGGTAAAAATATCGGATGTCATCAAGAAAACCGCAACTCCATTATCCGCCAGGACTATAATATATTATAAAGTACTTTTTGCAAATCAATGGACACAACGACACAAGAGGAGAGAATAATAATTTATTTGTAATGTAATGTGTAAGTTTAATACGTATTCATTGCATAAGACGACTTCCGATAGTTGAATAGATTAGAATACAACACCCACTGTATGTGGCAGGATATGAGTGGGCTGTGTAAATAAATCACTTCACTCCGAGGATCATCAATGAACAAATTCATATTAAATAATATTTGTTTAACAATAAACCCACAAAGCCGTGGGGTGTACAATCCGGGATATGAACCGAAGCCCCTGGAAATAGCAAGCAGTTAGCAAAATTATTTAAGCGCACGTTTGAAAGGTTGTGGAGAAAAATGGAATCGCCTTAATGCTTTTTACTGGGAATAAAAGCATTCGAAAGCATATTAGAAAATTATTAACGGGTGGAGCAATAGTCCTACTAAAATTTTGATTGAGTTCTATCTTGGTTATGTGACGTTTAGATAAGTTTCGCTTTATTAATTGTGTTGTTTAGATGCTTCATTATAAAATTGGGGCTACACAACATAATTCTTAAAAGGGAAACTAATCTAATCTTCACACAACCATGATTGTGTGCAATAAAAAAAAATACTTTTCCCTCATCCGAAATATTCATATATCGCCAATCGCAACCGTTTGCGGTAAGTTAGTTCGACTATGTATATGACTAAATTATAAGCTATGTTTTTTTTAAATCAACATCGAATTTGGTAAAAAAATTAATAATACTAACATAAATTATTAAAAAATGCAAGATAAACCTCACTTAAAAAATTGTGATTTTACAATACCAGTAATGAGGAAATATAATATTATTTTAAAATCAATGCAGTATATCGATATTTCCAAGTAACCTAAGATAATATTTACGTTATTGAACATTAATACGTATAATTTTGAAATAAAAAAATATAATCATTTATTTAATCAAACTTGTTAAAAATCAAATTGTTTAGTTTAAATTTGAAATAAACAGATGAATTGAATATTTTTGTATATGAAAGTCTGTTGGTTATTGACCTTAGAGTGTGAAAATGTAAAATAAATATGCAAACAAGCATCGTGATTTACAACATGGCCAATGTCTTTATTTAATATAATATGGTGATTCATGTTCAAAAATGAGACTAAATCAATATTTAAAATACTTAAATCTTAAACACCATAATGAGCTGCGGTCACCACAATTGTTCTGAGAAATTTTAAGTCAAGAAAAATGCCAAAAACGCAATACATATCCCCATATTTATAATAATATATTTGTTGTTTGAGTACAATTTTAAGTGTGCGTTGAAATCCCACACCAAAACCAGTCGTTTTGCAGCAAGAAGTTGCGTGAAGGAATTCTGGAGAGAAAAGAAAAGAAAGACAACTACCGAATATATTGAAGATTCGGTAAAAAGTTCACAACGACTCTCAGCTAAATTTCAAGTTGCATTATCTCGTTACCTTAGACATACTCTCCTTATAAGGAATGTAAACCAGAACACATGTACAGGGTGACTCGGATGAAATTGCAATTTATAAAGATTATAATTCAGGTGAACAAAAGTCCAGTGTGCTAAAATACTGTGGTCGTGAGTTCAAATCCCGCTCAAGTAAAAAAATGATCGGTGTTTTATGACGGGAATAATATTAATCAAATCCCGATCGAGCGTCTTGATCCAGGTTGACTCTGATTTCCTGGATTGTATGGTTAATAATGAGGCGATTATTAAATCGTGTAGAGAGAGAATGAATTAACACGTTGTTGTGTTTAAAAAATCTGATAAAGAAAGCCTCTCAGGGTGTATATAAATAAATAAAGGCGTAAAGTGTATAATGTGTAGTAGAATCTATGGTCTATGGGAAAATAATTAATTAATAGGCAAATAATTTTAATTTGCAGATTTGGAATATTGAATAAACTTGAAATTAAATCTATTAAAATATCCCAGTGTTAGTAATTCAAAAAAAACTAATTAATTTTTAAATACACTTTTGATAGTGATAAATTTTTGGAAGATAAATTTAATGATCCTATATTTTTTGTCTGGAAGTCGAGAATAAATTACACATTTAAGGCTGTATTTAATATGTGTGTACACAAATTCTACTAAGCTCTAGTCTATTCGTACACGTATCAAAACTATCAGATCTAACACGACTCAATAACACACTTTTATATTGAATAAAGTCTTCTAAACATCATTTGCTACGACTGTGCTA
Source organism: Agraylea sexmaculata (assembly GCA_022606485.1). Classification (NCBI taxonomy): domain Eukaryota; kingdom Metazoa; phylum Arthropoda; class Insecta; order Trichoptera; family Hydroptilidae; genus Agraylea; species Agraylea sexmaculata. The sequence goes on from JAGTTH010001814.1 coordinate 171,082, forward strand.
CGACGAACTACGACATCCTAGATTCTGGACTCGTGTTTACAACTATTTATTATATTAATTCACAGCAGAATTATTTAAAAGCAATATTAATACGTCTTAATTAAAAAAGCCTTTCAACAGGTGTATAATATTTTAGGTACAAAATCTCCCGAACTTTGTAGTAGCCCTGTTTAAAATCACGTTTCGATTTTCGTGTCTTGAATGAATAATTTGTAATGTATGAAAAAGAAAGTGGTATTTATTTAATATAAAATCAATTAAGGGTCAGTAACACCAAAACGTATATGATGTACATATTAGTTATTTATTTGTATTATTGATAGTATCAATGTATGCGAATAACAAACAAACTACATATTTAAATCAAAAATGGATTTTTGTAGATACGTTTTTCTGTTACTGGCCCATCGAATTATTCTAAATACATTGTATATAAATGTCTTTTCAATCTAAAGTCGTCCATCTCGTTGCAACAAGGTATTGTCAATCCTTTTGAACTTCCAGATTTGGTCCTTCCTAACAAGCTTCAGATAAGAAGGCTCTTTATATTCTACATACATTAATTTGAACGACAATTTATTTTTATCTTCGGAAAAACACGGATTGAGTCTATCCTTGTTGATTTATTTTATCCCCTAACAGGGCTTGTATTGTTTTTACATTAATATCATTAAATCAAGAAGTTTAAAAGGGTGTTTTAACAAGCATCCAATTAATCAAATTAAATTATTATTGAATCTGAGTATTCATAATGCTGAGATCGTGAATCGACTCTTTGTTGCAATGAGGAAAATACACGAGGATAATAAATAAGGAAAAGGGGTTCAAATCAAATATATTTGATCATCGGTTTCGTAATGACAGTCTCATTATTCGATTCCAAGAAAGGTTGGTTTATAAAAAAACTACACAAAGGGTTCGCGATGCTCGGGTGCACATTTTAGATGTACTTATTTCGGATCAACAAACACTAAATTATTATTTACAGCCAAAATAACAAGCGAATCGATCAAAAAACACGCGATACTTATAACATCTTCCCTGAGGCGAGATATTTTTATTTATTTACCATAGATTCCGATATATAGCAAACAGTATTAATTAAGATCTGGATAGAATTGAAATTGAAATATATTTACCATACTAATACTAATTTGTCGTTTTTTTTAGTTCTTAGTCAACGAAATATTTTTTTTAGTCCTGAAGGTTTGAATCCTGAGAAAAATATTCAGATTATAAGGAGAATAACCAAATAATAACATTTTATATAAAGAGCTTCTCTCTCTAAATAATAAATTAAATTAGGGATTTTCACTTTGTGAATTGGGTTAATTTTTAATCAAGTTAATTGAAAAAATCCAAATCCTTTTAAATGTTTAAATTTTACATTAGGTATACGAATTTTTAAATTTACTGGGTGGACTTAATAATTATTTTATTTAAGAATGTTTCAAGGTATATATTATATATTTAGTTTGAAATTTTAATAATTTATTTAATAATATTATAGCTTGCTTCACATATTGGTGGAAACCAATAATCTTTCAGCAAATAATAAAAAGCCATTATAAATTAACAAAAATGGAACTATTAAACATTAAACCATTAATACACACATGTGTAATTAATTATATTTATAAATGTGTTGTAAAAATAGTTTTATAATAATGATTATTTTAGATTAGAGCTTTGTTGTATATTATTTTTTAGCTTAAGTAGATTTTTTTTAATCGAATAAATACATTGAACATGCCGAGAGTCACTTGAAATATTTATAATCTATTATGTTATATTATTGACGAGATGACCGGTATGTAATTTCCATTTCAAACTTTTTTTGAGACATTGTGAACGACACAAAAAATATTGCCGGAATGGACATTAGGAGAATTCGATTTATCATTTTTGATTTCCTTGACGAGATTACTTGCGTGCGATATTAACGTGCGTACGTGAAGATGAAAAAAAAACACGATTCATTGATGATGAATAACCAATGTTAAATACAAGACCTCGATCTATGGGGATTTATACGATTAATCGCAGTTTCAACACGAATAATTAACATTACGCATTGATTTTCCCAAAACAATGACAATGACATACATTTTCCCCAAGCGTGGAATCCAAACCAAAAAACACGATTTTCCTATTAAGCGTGTTCATTTATTGTAACTACGACCGGAAAAATATGTCCGGCTATTGAAGAATATATTTATTATAAATAGAATGTTTACAACAATAAAATAAAAAAAAATTACCTGCATTCAGTATGCTTTAAATTGCCTAAAATATTCAGAATTTTATCTCACACATTCTAAATACACAAATAATAAAAAAAATCACCAAAACAAAGTCATCTCAATGGCCGATGACGCCATGTCACGACTGACATGAACAAGCAAACAAATAAAAGCATTCTGAAATTATATAAATTCATATATTCATTAGACACAAATCATAAAGAAGGTGGAAATACGGCTCTTTATTACGACTTAATTAAATTAATACTAGGCTGGGAATTGAATAAACGACCTTGCATGACCTTGCTGTGATGATTGTTAAATAATAATATTATATAAAAATCTCAATACATTCCCAAGCAATTAATAAATTAATAATCTCGTAAATCATATTTTAAATTATGAGTGATAAAAAACTAGGTTTTCAATAAATTTAAGAAATTTATATTTTTATTATTGTCTATCTCTTGTTTTTATAAATTTTATTGTCTTATTTTGTATTGTATTAATTTTGAAAAAAATATAATAAATAGTGTTAATAATTATATAATGGCAACGAATTTGCACATCTGGGTGAACTCTTTTCCACCAATTCTTCCACCTACAGCGCTTGTTTAGACCACCTTATGTAGTAACATATAAATGATTGCTTCCCTTATTTTATTTTAACTAAATTGTATTTTATATACATTTTATTATTAAATGGTATAAGTTTTTCTTGTATCTTTCTTCTTCTATATATATGATATTATAAATATATTTGTATATACTTTTATTTTTGTTTTTATACCTTTTTTGTCTTGTCTGTAAAAAAACTCTTACGAGTGTTTATATACAAATAAATAAATTAAAAAAATAATCTTAAATCGTAGTATCTTTGGTAAATAGTAAATAATGAGAAATTATTGAATTGAGTTTAGTTTTAATTTTATTTTTCAGCAGGTATCTATGTTTTCAATCGGTTATTACATGAAATTTCTCAAAATTACTTTTCTAAATATATTTTCATTATTTATGTTACGTATTAGTAAATAAATGACATAATATAATTCCCAAATGTAATATTGTCTCAACTTTATTCCAATAATTGTATTATTACATTTCTGTAATTAAATAAATGAGGCTTGTATATATAAAATATATATCCTTAGATACATAGGTATGTTTTTTATTGAGGATAATTTTATTTATTTATGAGATGCTTTAAAAATATATATACAAATATACTATTAAAAAATTTATATGGTATTTAAGTGTTTTTGTTCCGTCTTAACCGAAGTTATTATTGCAATGGAATGGCCCACACCTGAAAATTATAAACGGAGTTAAGTTCACCGAATGCCTTCGTTTTACTGAAGGCTCCCCTTTAATTTAAAAGTCGGCGTATTTATTTATTATACATAATTGTCAAGCACCACCCTACTTATTTTCAGCCATCACTTCAGATAGTGCACAGTAAAAGTCCGTGTGTAAAAAGCGCTTGTTACTGGCAATGCTAAAAAGTGTAATTTCCGTTTGTTATAAATGTAATGGAACATTATGGTGTTAGCATGGTGGTGATGATGGTAAAGGATGATGAGGTTCAGTGCCCGCTAAGGCACCTGCCCCTCTCAAGAAGCCTCAAGGCCGTCCAATACACAGGTGAAGGACGTTGTACTAACATTACTATCATTGGCACAATCATCATTACTATCATTATATTTGTTATCTGCCTCACAATGCTATGCCTTCAAAGACTGTACACAAAACATTGCATTTTTATATAAAACATCAACCTAACCTAACTATTATTTAATTTTATTGACAGCTTTATTTTACGGCTTTAAAGTTGTTTTTTTATCGATTAGAAGATTTTTTCGATTTAAAAAAAAAATGTGGAATTATTATGCATTATAAAATTCAATGCATCTAAAAATATTTTGAAATGATTAAATGCTCTGATTTGTTTTTAATACGAAGATAATAAGTTGTTTGTTTTTTCATTCGAAATAAGTTTGAATTTTTTTTATTAAAATAATATAATGCGGTTTTCACACGATGACAACACTCATCACAATATTTAAAAAAGCGAGTCTCCCGATTAATACTGTTTTTTTGAGAATTGTCATTTATTATGCATTATTATTAAATATCTCTAATATTATTTTGAAATTAATTTAATATTATTATCATTGAAATACCCAAAATAATAAGATAGGAGTAGAGTTGAACGCGCGGTGTCGTATTAATGAAACCTATTGTTATCGCGGTTTAAATATAAGAACATCCTGATGGATAGAAGTTATCAATTGATCAGAATCACGCCTGTTCTTATTATGTAATAAATATCTTTTGTGCCTTCGTGTTACGAGAACCAACACTTTATTCTATGTATGTATATTAGTACAATATTCAAGGAGACCGGTATTCCATGCATATTTTGCAGGACTTAAGAGTACTTAACTACAACTACTCAAAGTCTTCAACCCGACATCACATATCGCTTTTTATCGCTGCCTATCATAAAACTTTACAACAATACTCTATTATGACTCTACAAAAAAAACATCTAAATACAATCCCTTTATATATCACACAGATATTGAATTTCCTACTCAGTTGACTGATATAGGGTTTTAAGATAGTGTATCAAAAAAAATATATATATATGCAAGAAGGACTTTTAGGATCCATGAGAATTTATTGCAAAAATATAGGATTTTTTTTAAAAAACGAAATATTAATAATCACGGTATAGTTTTCCTAAAACCTAAGGCTATTTTAATTTCAGGTTAGTATTGAATGACCTATATTAAAATCGGAAATAAATACATTAAATTTGCTATTTATTATTATTAAGCGATTTAATTTTTACACTTGTGATGAATACTATATTTCCTGATTTTTTATAATATATTAAAAATCATTTTTTGGCAAAACTTGTTATGACAATCTAACTTTTTGACGAAGAGGAAAAATTTATTTATGTGAAAAAAATTACCCAACTATAAGGTTTTATATTTTACATTAGTAAGATATGATAGCCATAATATTTATCAGACTTTGGAATATTATTTTAAATTATAAAATAAAATCATTTTATACTATACAGTATAAAATACATATTATATTTCTTGTCAAATAGCAGACGGTTCAAAGGCCATGCCTTGTAGTGTATTTTTTCATATACATACAATATTTAATAAATATTTTAAGAGGCTTATATGAATACTAATATTTTATTCATATTACATATAAAGTATCGTAAATAGTGTCGATCTATCAAAAAGCCTGCGGTTACGAGATGAGATTTTATAAGTAAAACAGGTTCATACTTGAAGTCATTCCGCAAGTTTTATGACTCTCTCTATACTACAACTATTTTGAGTGAAAATTATCCTTCCATTTACAAGCTTTTATATATACCTTTTACATTTTTAATAAATAAAATAAAAATTATTATTTTTTGATAGTAATAAATATTAAAATACCTGCTAAAAACTACCGAAATGAGATTATTATAATTTCACTTACTAGTATCCTAAAAAATCTGTTATAGAGCACCTAATCATGTTTCAGGCACTTTTACTACATATTTGATTTTATCATAAATATTTTATTTGTATTACATATGTTTACACCTTTATACACCAATATACAATTAAATAACAATGCATAAAAATAGCAAATCATACCAAGAGAATTATATTTATTTTTGATCCAAAAGTTAATATGTACAATTTCTTTCTAAATAACAGCGCAAATGTATCAAAAACTAATCTACTGAGAAATTGATTATTCAGTAAAAAATAGAAACTGTATGTATTTTTTAAGTAAATTTAAATTTATATTAGTCTTTATATGATTTTATGATTTTTTCCACATTCTTTCTATTATTTAATATTATTACTCATGTGAGATGTTCGTTTTAGGTAAAACTATTTTTCATATTTTCGATAAAGTAAGAAATATATTCAGTGACTTCATAATTCGATAGGTTATATATTTTAATAACTTCATAGCCTTATTTTACTAAAATCTTGTACCTATGGTATATTAATAATAAATGTATACATTAAATGAAATCCAAACCGTTATATTTGCATCAAAATATATTACAATAAAGAAGCACTAATATTTATTGTCAATTTGTAGGTATCGAATCATTCTGCAGTCTGTACATCCAATTAAATTGTTTGCGTGATCTTATCCTTGATCTTATGTGCATATAATATGCAATAATATTATAAAGTATAATATGCGTAGTTAAGATAGCTAATATTTGATTAAGGTAGGACTGAGTGACAGTGTGTAATTAAAAGAATAGTTGTGGACATAGTGGTAAGTCAATGTCTTGTTACATCACTCCAATGTACTGTCATTTACCCGAGGCTACTTTCAGACTTCTCTTCAACATAATTATCCCACAGGAATCCCTCAATGAAACCCATCTTAGGTTATTTTTTCCATTCATCGCCCTCTCAGCTAATTGGACGATTAGCAGCACTCGGATTCCACACACCTCATTGTTTTAATTATTGTACATTTCCAGTAATGTCCCTTTCAATCGGAACATCCCAAGAATGAAACACATACAAACTGCCAGTGGTTCGAATTAAAAAAATACAATGAAAAAAAAACACATTTCATCATTGATTTATGCAATGTGTCTGCAATAATAATTTTTTTTAATTGGCCCGTTTACATTTTTTTGGTTTGGCATTACATTAAAGCCTTTAAAACATCTAAAGAGATGTTTTACAAGTTTTAAGTAAAATGAAAAGGTTTAAATTTGAAGTAAAAAGCCCCTTATCGAAATTATTTACGGACTCCCTATATGCATTATTGCATTAAGTATTGCAATTATTATATCAAAATAATTATTTACAACATTTCAATACGACTTCGGAGATGGACTTTAATTTTGCAAACTATACTAGGTAGGCTTTTAATAATTAAAAATATTTTAAGGAAATATAGGGTATTGCCAATACATAAATAGCAAAAAATATATTGTATCTTTAATTATTTATAATAAATCAATTAACTATTTTAAAAAAAATGGTTCACTTTTTAGTGTTAACCACATTTCCTTTGAATTTTTTTATATAGGGTACTTTAAAATATTCTGAATTATTTTAACTCAACGTTGTATATATTTTTTAAATTAACGTAGAATCAGAGCGTTATTTTAAAAATATTATTGTAAAATACAAAGCTTAGATTAAATTTCAAAATTATATAAATCACTACAGAAAAAGTAAAAAAAAAATGTTCTCCTTATAAATTATAATAAAGTTACCATTTACGGTAACGATTTTAATATAATTTTAAAGAGAACCTGATTTGTGGATTTTAGAGTTTTTTTGAAAGTGTTCTTCATTGACATGTTGTTTATTTTAAAATGAGCAATATGGTTGTTGATAATGAGTTTAGACAAGCTACAGGAATCCAAAGACTCTACATGAAGTTGTCGAGAGGATAGTTTAAAAATGGTCAAGAATATGTGATGCAATGGAAGAGACAGACAGACAGGAGATGGAAGACATTAATATCTATGGCAGTGTTAACTTTTTAAGAGGCTTGTCCGGTGTTTGAGTTGCTCTCTAAACCAGTCCTTCCCTTCCCGTACAAGAAATACTATTTTTAGCACATACATACAAACACCTCACCTGGCCGGACCTGAACCTGAGACTCTCTATACTACTCCATACCTCACTAGCGCCACTAACGACACCATCGTCTATTATTAGAACACTATTTATATTAAACAACAATCATTATGCTGCTGCCTCTTGGGCGCCACGAACGCACGATTGCCATTCCCTGTATTCTTGCATTTATCAATATAATCACATTTAAAACACGTCATCTTCTCAATTTGATGTAAGAGCATCGCTAAGTCTTTTTTGAGTCAATAAGAGACTTGTGAAAGTACAGTGGTACCTCGTGGTAGTCTTTTGTAAAAAGTGAGCCAAGATGTATTTGAGTGTATGTTTGAGCCCATATGACATGTAGTAATAATGCATTTACCCATTTTACTGTGAAATATAACTGAAGATATGAAGAGAAATGTTTACAGTATAATGTTTGCCAGGTAACTCATGTTTTTGGCCACTTGATCTACTTGAACTAAACACTCATTTAGCCACTCATGCGTTATCTTATATTAGATATCGCATTGCATATAAATAAGTCGTATAGCCCGTGTATTGTTGCACTCTTCTCTCCTATTCGATAAAGTGTGTCTCTCTCACTAAACACATTTCTAGTGGCACCTGAGAGTGATTGTGACAATACTTCTATGTTTGAGTCCATATGACATGTAGTAACAATGCATTTACCCATTTTATTGTGAAATATGAAGAGAGATGTTTACAGTATAGTGAATTTAATTCGTTCCGGGATCATTGTCGTATGTCAAAACAAACGTATATCAAAGCAATATTTCCCATACATTTTCATACAAACTGCTATTAATCCGTTCCAGCCCTCAAAAAGTCCTAGCAAAAAAATGTACATTTTGTAATCGGCAATGGATAATTTGAGGTTAAAATAAATAAACCAGTAATATCGCACATAATAAATATTTATTGATTTTTACATATACACAATTCTGGCGCAAAATTCTAGTAGTGACCTTCCATAAAAATTAGCGATCATCTATAAAATTATCGCGCATAAAAATTCGTATCTCAAATTTTCGTCGTATGTCCAGGTAGAAATTCTCGAATATTATTCGTCGTATCTCGACATACGAATGTATCTCAAAACATTCGTATGTCGAGATACCACTGTAGTGGTTGCTTGTGCACAAACACTTAGTATATAGTTTGTGTGTACAATATATAAGAGCTATGCGCTTCTCTTATATCAAATTGTAAATTTTATACATTAAAAAAATCTTAAGAAATTCCGCACACTGGATTAGTAACAAATCGACGAATCAGTAACACAAAAGCTTATCGACATAAAATTCGATTTTGAATTAAATAAATAGTCTTGTTTATAATAACACACAGTCTTATTACAATAAAAACTAATATTAATAATATATGTTAATAATATATGTGTAATAATATTATATCAATTTGTAGATGGGTTTCTGTTTTACTGATCTATAGATTTTTTTTAAAAAGAAAATGTTAATTAACAGACCAAATGTAATATCTCTCTATTATTTATTTATTTTGATTTTATATTTAAACACGGCAATGAACCACATATTTTTAATTAAGACAAACTCGACAAATATAATTAACTGGGATTTTAACTAAAGTCAAATGCATAACGACAATTTGCCTTTATTAATTTGTCTTTTCCTATAAAAATATCAAATTAATAAAGTAAACTGTCTACAGATTGCAGGCTAGTTTTAGGAAAAAGATAAAAATAAATTAAAATGGAGGAAATAAGCAAAATCTTTGTTTGTTATATTTTAGAGCAAATGCAGCATGGAATTTCAAAACTATTTACCTTTTAAAACCTGAGTTATCAATGCATAAATGCTGTGTTAACTATGTAATTTAATTTTAATAAACTCGAACTATGGTGTCGTTTTTTTCAGGAGCCTAATGTAATGCTTCAAGAGTATTATTACTGACAATCTAACAATATTTTATTTGTAAGACGTCGTTGAAAGATCTCATTCATTCCTTATAAATATATATTATATCCAGGAGCTTGATGCACCTGCTGCAGCGAGATCTTCCTGTCTTTCATATAAAAAACTATCATGATCTTGCTGAAAAAGGAACTGAACGAGTGTGGTTAAACAAGACTCACTATTGATACACTGAGTATCATCATCACCAGCAGTTCTTCAGAATTTGATCCATATAATTGGTAGATAATCAAAATCAGAATATTATTTTGTATAAAGCTATGCATTACAATGTAGTGAGGATATTATTATAACACTTGTACCTGTATGTAACTCGTTTATCTTGTACAGGTAATAAATACTATTATTAATGCGCTTAGAATTCAATCATACATATATTTATCATTGAATGTCAATTATAAATAGGCAACATGTTTTAAAAACCATATGGTGTTCAATTCAGTTTTAAAAACGAATTCAAAATTGACCTGTTTCTAATAAAACCACATTTATTAAATTTGATATAAACGCACGGAAATATATTTTAATCATGTTTTCGTTGTTAAGGAATTGAAAGTATCATATGTTTGGTGTGAAAATAATATTTAATTATTAGTTTTTTTTTTGGATGACCTCGGTGAAAAGTGAAGATGGAAGGTTATTAATAAATTATATTACATATTATTTCATAAAGAAGCAGTAAATATGAGGGGGTCATTTGCCAATGTCGGCCAAGTCACGATCAATTCGTTGCTTTTAATAATTATCAAATTTACTTTTCATTACGTATGCAAAATTCAACAAGAAGCAAATTAGGAAACTATAATATTGTAAAATAATAAATATTAAGTTATTATCCTTGCCAAAATAAAAAAATATCCTTATTTAACTCTACTGTAGAATCACTCATCTATAATTTTAACTATCATGATCAGCAAAATATAATATTTTCGATATCTAAATCTGGCATTCCGATATTATTTTTTTTATAGATTCATTATTTTTATTTATTACAATTGTATAAAAAGGACGTATACTGAAGTAAGGACGTAATTCAGCTTAGAGATAAAAGAGTGTATTCATCTATTTTTTTTATATAAAGCTATAGATTTTAGGGAAAAGGGGCGTATCCACTCTTCGCCTTTATTCCACCGAAGCTCTCAGTTATATAATCAGATAAACTTATTAGCACAATATACAAACATTATTAAAGTGTATTAAAGCGTTTATAATCCTAAAAGAATAATTTATTTACGCCCCAGGTAACTCTTTTTAAAAGGTTTTTTATACACAACAACGTGTTCATTGTTTGTCGGTAATCTTAACTATTACTAGTTACACAGGTCACCGACTTAATAATCAGTATTTACCTTACAATACACTAAATCAGAGTAAACCTGGATCAAGACGATCGGTCTGGATTTTACTAATATTATTCCCGATATCAGAGTCGTAATAACCGATCAAATCAATTTAAATAAATTTGACTTGAGCGGGATTTGAACCCATGACCACCGTATTTGAAGCCACACGTCTTATCCACTAAGCTATTACGCTGGTTTTACCGAAATTCACCAATTAACTCATGCAGGACTCGAACCTGCATCTCGTGGTCAACTGTATTGGACCATGTCTTTAACATGGTGGTTAGTGTATCGTTATTTCGGAGACTCAGGTTCGAGTCCTTCTGATATATGAGCAGGCCATTAGCTGGATGTATAAATATCAATATGGCGGAATAAGTAGACGAGTCTGAATGAGACAATTAGTATTGCCTCAGTCATATAAATCTCGATATTAAAACACTGTAGTAAGCTGCTAATATATATTGGTGGTAATTATTAATCATAGTGGTTTTATATACTTTGTATTTATTTATTTAACAAATATTTTTTAATAGTCTAATATATTCAATCAGAATTCTCCCATACGATTGCGACTTCCATAAAATCATGCAATAAAAATGACAAATTCTATAAGTAATGATCAGTTAATTGGTCAAAATGATATCATCGTTTTGTATTAAAATAAGGGCTGCATCACGATAAATACAAATATTTTTTCATAAATTCATTAGCCAATGACATCATATTATTTTATTTATCGCTATGTAAAGAACGCTCTTTGTGTTTTGTTGTGAATATACTGGTTTTCTCTCACGACTATTATTATTATGGTCAATGTATGTATTTTCATTGTTTCTCAGAATACAAGCTTCTTTACTAAGAGATTCATGTACTCATCGCCGTGACGTGCTTCAATAATTGTTATTCAATTATGGCCCATGTTCGTTTAAATTATCTCCTTAGTAGGATATTTAATTGCTCTTTAAACAGTATACTTATTTTAAGCTTTGTAACAATGAGAGCTTAAACTGTACATTAAGTACCCTTCTTCATTACTGAGTGCAAAGTATTAACAATTCAGAGCAAATTAATCGTTTCCGATACTTCAAACACTTTTTGAAAATATTAAGATCGATTATTAGAATTTGTAGTGCAATAAACCATAATCCCCTGAAAAGGGTGAGGTTTAAAATATTGTATTATAATTCGATAGTTTAGTAACAGAAAATCGAAACTACAACAAATCAGAAGCTTGTGCTTAAAAATAATTGTTTTTTCTATTTTTCACGTCAAATCATTTCAATTTATTTATTTATTTTTTTGAAATATTTGTATCTACATAGTATAAAAAAATTAAATAAAGTCATTATTTTCGATTAAATTAAAAAATATGTTCTGTGACCTCATAATTCAATAGTGTATATTTAAAAAAAATTTAATATATTCATAATAAATTTGTATATTAAATAAACCTATATGTTTGCACAAGAATATTCAATAATAAATTACAATACAGAAACACTAATATTTGATATCAATTTGTAGATACGTTTTTGTGTTAGTCAAAACCGGCCACTTATAATAATAAGCTGCTGTCATTCTACATTGAAATAAAAACAGGTGTTACTTTTAGAACACCCAAACTGCATAGTATAATTTTCGATTTTTTTATACAAAATATTAATCAACAGACCAATTATTCCCTATTATTTATTTCTTATATTAGATTTATAGTTTACTAGCAAAAAAACTGTAATAATATAAATGATCATTCCTAAAAAACATTTCTGATTCTGGTTGATGAATATTAACAGGAATTTTAACTACAGTCAAATGCATATATCCTTTATTAAATTATCTTTTATATTATAATATATAAATAAAGTAAAATATCAGAAATTAAACCTACAAAGATAAAAATAAATTACATTTAAAGGAAAGAAGCATGATAATGTCTCAAATGTCAAATTTGAGACATTCTCATAGACGAGATGGCCATTTTCTCTACAAAAATATCTAGCAAACTTTAACTGCCTTAAAGTCTATTAATTAATCTATGTATGAGTGAAGTTAAATATATTCTAAAAATGTTAATTAAACACGCAATCCATTCAAATATATACATATATGAATTTATTGACCCATAAACATTTTCGCTGATTAAAAACAGAGAGATAACAATCTATCAATTATTTCAAAGGATCAAGTTTCCGTTGGTTTTATTTTGCATAGTTTCTTGTATTTTCAATACCGTTATACGAAAAATAATAAAAAAACAATCGTAAATTGATACATCAGAGTTATGTGACATATTTTTTATGTGTTGAATAGTTTATAAATTAATAAATATGTCGTAATTATTGTCATGTGAGTTCAAAGGCCATTATGCATTTTATATGCAATAATTCACAACACAATGCAAATAATAGACACTTAATTATAAAACAGACACGAAAACCAAAATTATCATTCACGAAGTTTGTTCAACCCAATCGATATGGAAATGCATTATTGATGACTTCATTCATTACGATTTATAGATAAATTATCGTGCAAATCGTGAATAATCATAGGAATCTTAAAGGTGAATTTTTTTTTTAATAAATACATTACGCTGTATGAAAATTATATGCTTGTTTAGTTATTATATGGGGCATATTTATGAACTTGGCCGTAATATAAAGCGATATTTAATGTGACGCAAAATAATATCTTCAATTTAGTGCACTGTTAATATAGTAATTTTATATTTATAATATATAATATAAAATTGTGAGTCTTAATTTGAGTCACCTTTTAGTATCAGACATATTTCTTTCCGCTAATAATAATAAGCTGCTGTCAATAAATAGTACTTATCAATATTAATACACAATTTAGTGATAACATAATATTTTTTCATTATAAATCGAATAAAAAATAAAAATATAAATACTAAAAAATGTGTTTTCTATTTAATTGAAATGCTGTATTAATTTTGAAACAACATTTATAAATCGGCGGCTTTCTTTGCAAACTGCGTAAGTCTATTTTGCCAAATTTTATAAGAAGAATTTTTTAAAATCATAATTATTATTATTGGTTAAGATTTTTCAACAAATATTTTTGAAACTTATGTTAAATGGACTTACGTTTATTTATTGCGTTAAAATAAGTTAATAAATATTGTTGCGTTGAAAATTTCCATTGGATGGCATTTAAATCTAAAAATCAAATATTTTGGAGATACGCAGTCTGCAAAGAAAACCGAGGAATAAATTCGAAATAAAATAGCCTTAACTTTCAGGATTCCCCGATTTTGTATTCATCGTTTATAATTGAAAATACCCAACATATCAAATTCAACCAATCAGAGACGTTTTTAGCTATCATTGCATCAAATTAATGGGGTTACTTATAAATCAAACTATCTTTTTAAATATAATTATGATGAATTTTTGACTATACATATTAAATTTATTGTGATTATAATCTTATTCGTTGAATAATCGTAAAGACATAATAACGGTTGGCAAAAATGATCAGTCAACACCGATTACAATGGCGATGATGATGATGATGATGATGGTCAACCAAGTGTACATAATATAATAAATTATTATAGGAAGACCATCACGTGTGGCCCTTTCACCTCTACCGTTACATTTAAATCATATTTTACCACTACGTATTACAAATAATCATTATTTACATCGTTAAGTCCCCTTAAGGTCACCGCTTATTCATCATTCTAAGCTTAAATCAAATAAATCGTCAGAACTATTAATATATATAAAAACTATTCAAATATCACGTTCAGCCTCTAATAATAGATCATCCCTTATATTAGGATATATTTTTAATCAAATAAATATTTTTCTCAAATAAGACTCAATATTCTACAAATAATTGAACATTTTGATTATGAACCTGTTTATTAACTACCGATTGAATTTATTAATTTGTATAAAATGTTCGTGACAAGAAATATTTAGTTATTTATACGAAATATGAATGACTTTTTCAATATATTTTTCTTGGTCGAATTTATTTTTATTTAAAATAATATATTTTTTAAACTAAAAATGTAGTAGTAAATTAATCTAAATCCGATAATTGGAGTGATTTTTATGAATTCATTTATGTCAACTCGATCTTTTTAACCATTTATTACAATCACACAAAATCACCAATAAACCAACGGTTTACTCTGCAAATACAATTACTCCATTTAACCCAAATAAAAAATACTTTATTACGACAACTGCATTTGAATAGATCAAGACAAGATTTTTGGAAAAGCTACCTTAAAATATAAAAAAAATCCATATATTATATTTATGGTTTTTTTTACTCCTCCTCAATTTGATTTATTGGAGTTATCGCGTTTGCAGATTAAGTAGTTGAAATATTCTATATTTAAGTTACAATCAGAGTAAATTTGGACCAATCGATCGTTATTTTATTAATAGTTCAGTCGATATAGTCGAAGCATTTTACTTATTTCAATTTAAGCAGGATTCAAACCGACGATTACAATTTTTGGTCAAGCGTCTATTCTTTAGCTCATTGATATTTTTAATAAATAATAATTTTATTCATAAATGTTTCATGTTACAGAAAATAAATATTAAAACCAAACCCAATAAAAGCATTTTTTTGAATATATTGTCCTGTGATAATAATAATGGGGGCACTCAGGATATTGAATCAGAATTACGAGACAAGTTACATAAGAACGTGATGCTGCTATTTAGATTGTCTCTACATTAAGGTTAACCGTATAAATAAATATATATTTTTAAAATATATTGGCAAACATAACTAATGGACCAGTTCTTTAATCTCCAGTTCACATTAGCCACTTTTTAATTACAAGAAATACCAGAAAATACCGTTTCGTCAAACACTACCGGTCACATTTCAATTGGATAACATATTCATTAGTCATCAAATCGAATAAGATTTTATGTGTTATTAAAATATATATTTTAAAATAGACACGTTGTTTTAGAATTGATAAAAAATAATATTTTATTGAATATTACCTAATCTTTAGATTTAATAGAAACATTTAAAATCTGCAGTAATTTATATATATTTATGTGGGAAATATTATTTCTTATAATTATATTGCACAATAATACTAGGCCAGATTTTATTTAATCGTCAAATATTAAGTATATTTATTTTATTTAAAAAAATCTCTTCTACACATTTTTTGTGTATAATAGAAAAGCGTTAAACATTATCTATATAATTAATGATTTTGAAATTATTGTATTGAAAATTTGTTTATATAGTTTAAAATGAATAAAATAGTAATATAATCACCTAAAATATAAGGAATATTATTTTTAGTTTATAAATGAAGAAATTTTAAAATTGACGACATTATTGGCGTTTTTAAGACTTTTTTAAATTGAAAAAAAAATGTAATAGAATGATTCTAGTATTAATTTTTTTTATTCGTAATAATTTAATTTATTTTTAAACAATAAATCAAATTAATATAGAGTGCTCTCAATAATCCGACACATATAGGTCACATATGTCCGGATTATTGAATCCTTTAGTATTAAAACAAAAAATAATGGAGAAAAAATTATTGTGGTTTGTGTAATATAAATAAATTTATCCCAATAAAATAAATTAATGATTTCATATTTTGTATTAAAAATTTCACTGCATTTCATTAAAACATCACATCGTAATGTATTATGTTGGGAAATATTTTGTTTACATACATTAAAAATATAATGACGGGTTCCATAAATATTCGTTGCCCTTTTAGTGCTAGTTTTATTGCACACGAAATGCATGTAATATTTATTGTATGTAACGTTTCTTATATTACCGTTTTTTATATACAACACTAATTATATGCCCAGGTGTGTCGTAAATCATAATTTAACTATCGATCATGTGGAAACTGTGAAAATCTAATGTACGGAAATGGCCGCTTCAATTTGATAAAATTAAATTTATATTTTTACACGAACCTTAATATTCATTTGATGAGTAATTTAATAGTTTTAATGTGAGGCTGTGTATTAATATGTGTATAAAGTATAGACATGGCGCATTCCTGCTTGGCGCCGGCCATCATATATTTTTATAAGCCGTAATTGACAATTTGCAGGCAAACAGGGCTGCAAAATAATAAATAATATTAAACTAACCCCCCTTTGCACTTTAGACGCGTGTGATCGATCAATGTTGATGTCTTAATTAATTCCTAATAATTATCATAGAATATTTATGAGCACTGATTAAGCACGTGTCTAGGAAATGTAGTGAGAAGCGTAAATGATGGATTTTGACATGACTTATGACAGCATGTCTCAAAATACCTGTGTTTCTCAAAATATTCCATCTACATTTTAACATAAATTCACTCAGAGCCGTATTCAATATAATAGTGTATGCGTTTGATGCATATGCGTAGTCTATTCGTAAACACGCGGCTCACTAACACACAATTATATTGAATACGGCATGTCAATATCGAATAAATGTCAAAAAATTAATATTCAACTATTTGGGACATATTATACATTTTATCGATGCTAGTGATATTTTCAAATGATATTTTTGTTTAATTGCTACAAGATTAATATAAAAAATGTGCTTGCAACTTTCTTATTATCCATGATATTTTAAATATAAAAAAATCATATAAAACAAATATTCTTTAATATGGATCGTAAATACAAACTACATTTTTATATTTAAAAAAAATCAAATTTATTGGATTTTTTTTAAAGGAGAAATTACCGAAAAACTACTATTTTTTGTCATTTATTTTTAGGTATGATTTCTTGAATTATCCATTTTCTCATTGCTATAATGTACAATATATTTTTTTTAATTGTTTGTTTACCGTACTTAACAAAAAGATTGTCCTGCAAAAAAATCACAATTTGAAAAAAAATATGCTCAACTGTTAATGTTAAGTATATTTTTATTTGCGCAAAAATCATAAATTGCCCACTTTTATTGCTAAGTAAATCACCATAGATAAAGTGATTATTTTTTAAGTACAGTTATAATTTTTTCACTAATAAAATTGAAAAAAAAACTCGTCAACAAACCGTCACGCTCTCGCTACATTGACTTAAGTTATGCTACACTTAAATATTTATATACTGTATTTTCTTGTATATATTACATAAAGAATGTTTTATCAATAAATATGTACATATTTTTATTTTTAAAGATTAACATGCTCTAACCTGGACAAACCTGCTTTTTAAGTTCTTGGTAAAAATATGATTTCTCGAGTAAATTAAAAAAAAAATTTACATATTAGATTCCTATATATGTACTTATTATAAAATGGCGAAATATTTAATATACATATAGGTTTTCGAGTCTGCCTTAAATGAAAAATATCTTATGTTATCCAGGTTCATAATTGACAAACTCAATCCATTAAAAAAAATTTTAAAACATACAGTTTAGCCAGCTTTATACATATATTTGGTTAAATACACTTAGTAATCTAGTAACGTATGTTTGGTCAGTCACGTGTTTATTGGTGAAGTGTAGCATAAATCATAATTCGCCACACATTGTCAATACAAACTAGTATTATTTGTATAAAAGTCAGCCGTTACTTCTGCTGTACACAATATTAAACGGGAGCAAAGTGTTTTAATAGATAACAAGCCTCATTCATAATCGGTGATAAGGCTCTATAAATATATACAACCGGCTTGTTGTATGCAAAGTGATATCAAGCACACAATGCACTACTGAATAATATTACCTACTAATAAATACCTGATTATCATACACACTCTGTCATTTATTGCCTTTTTTGCAGCCTCTTCTCTAACTTATTATAGAAGCCTTTGTTCTTCAAGACTTGTTTTACACGACTTTTATATGGGAGCTTTTGCCGGTCACCTGCGATTAGTATTTAAATTAATTTTAAAACGCGCAATTATCTGTCTACATTTTTAATAAATCGTATTTTAAATTAATAAAGCAATTAACTAATCTTAAAGAAATGCGTTCACTGGATATGACCCGAAAAATAATATTATATATAATAAAAATCACAATCACTGACCACGGCTGGGAGATCGGGAATAATGTTAATAAAATTCTAATCGTCTTAGGTTTACTCTGATTTCCTATATTGTAAGGTAAATACAGATTATTAAGTCGGTGACCTGTGTAACTAGTAATAGTTAAGATCACAGAAAATGAATTAACACGTTCTAAAATACTCTCTAAAAACGGCTCTTGTAAAGAAATACATATTATTTTTATATTATTAATTCTTTAAAATACATATTTTATTTTAAATTGCATTTTAATTCCTAACAAAATGAAGGATAAATAAATATGTTTCGTATTTGTCACTTAAGTCCCTCAATTTTTAACGCTCTAATTGAACATAAAAATAATAGGAAAATTAAAAATACTCTTATATAATATTTAAGAACGAAGAATGTTTTCTTGGCTTATTGAATTAACAATATACTAAAATAGTATATTTAGCTACTTTATTTTTAAGGGAGTATTTATAATTAGAACGTCACGTACCGGCCACGTATCCATGACGACGGGGATAAAAATTAACGGGATTTTTGGTTGATTTTTTTTTCTAAAATTCGACTACACTCAAACACTTTGTAAGACCAAATGCAGGTTCTCACATTATATAATAGTAAACTAAGCTGCAAGTAAAATGTGTGTAGCTTGAATTTAGCAATTTGTCAATAAGAGTAGGCGATTAATATATGACATATTAGACGGGATATTATTGAATAATTCCCCGACGTGACCTGTGGCCAATACAAAAATGAATGGGTGACCGGGAAGAGTCAGAGTATTATCAATATCATCTGCTAGTAATTGTGGATCATTATCTAGACATGAATGGTTTTGCTCTCGCACAATGTACGGGAATCCTTCTCTATCTCTTCTATTCCAGATCTATTTCCTGGAGAACAAATTACTTCCGCGTCCAACAACCATCATCCAAATGACCATCGAACCCAATACTCTGGATACTGCGCAACCAACAGACATTCTCAACCTTTTTATCCCTTGAAATCAATCAATACGGTATCAAATTATTATTTATAGAGCAAATTTCAAACTACAGACATACTTAAATGTGAAATAATTACGGACATATTATGGTTGGTCACATGTCCACTACTAATCATAGTATAATATTTGCGATAAGTATCCAATACTGTTTTTTTATTAAAAAATTAAAAATACACACTAAACACAATGAATATGGTAAAATTTTAATCAAGGCTCTTATATATTTTTTTTAATCGAAAAATATTTAATGGGGTTTTCGTCAATCCAATTTCTTTATTATGTCATGTCCGCTTAACTTAATGTTCAGATTAATGAATATTACTATACATATTCCTGTTATTTTTCCACTCTTTCATTATGTAACTAAGAAATATTATTTATTATTAATAAAAAATATTAATTTTGTATTTATTTGAAGACTTATGTAATAATGGCATTTCAGGGTAAAATAAATGAAAATTTGTATATTGGAACTCATAATAGCAATTTTGCCCGTTATATGAGACATTTTGTTATTTTCTATATTTTAAGATCTTTTAACAGAATGGATCATAGTTTGTATATTATGTGACAGTGAATATATATGAGCAGAATACGTTTTAATTTATGAAAGTATATTTATGCTAATCCTTAAAAAAAATGGATACATCGGATATAATTGGAATATTTATTCCCTCAATCAATGCAGTTTAATAACAATAAAGTAATGGATTCCCAGGCATACGTCACCGTAAATACGATAGTAAAGTTACTTAGCTATACTTATGATCGGTTTTTTGTTAGTTAAAGCCTCGGGCGAGGCCCTTATTAACAAAAAAACGATCAAAATTACAGCAAAGCTACTTTATTACCGTCTTTACGGTGTACGTTTACGGCGACGCACGCCTAGGAATCCCAAGCGTTAGGGAGCAATTTTTCTATAGTTATTTTTACTCGTTATGAAAGTTTCTAGTGTATGTTTTAAAATTACCGGTGTATAGGTCGTTCTTGAGACATTTTTAATGTTTGATTAATATACGACTTTTAAATTGTCTATGTACGAAATTCAAAACAGATGACAAGATGAATAAAAAAACTTGTGATAATAAAGAAGTGCAGATTTTAAAGCTTTGGTTAAATATTTGAAATGAATGTGATATTTTTTTATCATACAATTTCTTTATTAAATATAATTTGCGTACAATGTTTTGATACATTATGATTAGATGTTACAATATTAAGTTTATAGACTTAGTCTTTTACTTATTTTAATACAGAGTATAATCAATTGATATTTAAAATAATTAATAAGTCATAACATAATTTATGGTGAAAATACAAAAACCCACTTGTAGAATAATGAATGTGGTATATATATATATATATATATATATATATATATTGAGAATGTATTTGTTCTGGGTGTGTATTGTTATTGGATGATAATTTGATGTTTTGTTTCCTGATGATCAGCACTAGTGGTTGTCTGGCCTTCCAATTTGTAGTCTTCCTCTTGGTCTTTTTGCCCCCATCTACTAGAAGTCCGCAATTATGCAAACAAGATATCTTCCCTGCTGTTTCTGAACGAGCTAGTTCTCTTCACACTATTATCCGTACAATCACATTCAACCACGTATAATATAATGAGAAACTATTTTTTGCATCGATACTAATAAATCGAATTATTGATATCGATGTGTCTTCACGTGCGACGACAGAACAATGCTTACGATTTGAATTATCTAACGATTAACCAATTGTCACAGTGAGATTTATTGACTAATTAAAATCACATATTGTCCATAAGACAAACTGCGGAAACGTGACTATAGTTTAGACCAGTTAGACGAGCATTTCACCTTTACTGATCTTCTTCAATTGACACTTTGAATATTTATCGTATCAAGCGCTTATTTATTTATTTATTTTATATCTAAATCAGATCAAGACGATCGATCGGGATTTTATCTATTTAATAATTTCCACACATCCCAATCGTAATAACCAAGTAAATCATTGCTTTTTTGACTTGAGCGGGGATTTTTGTTTTCAATATTTTGAAATTTGGTTTATTGAAATTTTCAATAGTAACGATACATTGCATTTTTTATATTATTAAAATTCTATTAATGAGGTTATCGTTACAGAATTAAATTAACAATTATTATAAAATTAATTGAATAAAAACTAATGCCCACTGGTTCTTCCACCAAAAACTATATTATTTAAAATTAAATATTTATAAAAGAAAAAAGTATCTCCTGGGATAAGAATTAATAATAAATTTAAACGAAAATTTCTCCTATTTCTAGTTTTTATTATTTATAGTTCTTTTTCCGTTGATTCAACTTGCGTATTTTCAACAGATTATCCTTCAAAAGTAAAAAAAATCACATCGATAGATCTGTAACACAAAAACTATCACACACTACTAAAAAATAAATCAGTTTTGAATTTAAATATGTAGTTTTAATTTTAATGGTCTTAACTAATTGTCAACGAAGTTAAATAGCTTATTTATTTATTTATTTACGCTCCGAGGAGCTTTTATTTTTGAAATGGTCTGTTTTTAAGAGGGTTTTTTATACACAACAACGTGTTAATTGTCTGTCGGTGATCTTAACTATTACTAGTTACACAGGTCACCGACTTAATAATCAGTATTAACCTTACAATATAGAAAATCAGAGTAAACTTGGATCAAGACGATCGATCAATTTGAAATTTTTTGACTTGAGTGGGATTTGAACCCATAAGCACAGTATTTGTAGCCACGCTTCTTATCCCCTGAGCTATTGCGCTGGTCAAATGTATTATGTGAAAACTTATAATTAATATTAATATCTTATTATAAAATGTTTGAATATTTTGTTAAACATACAGTGAAATGTTGACCCAAAAACACTATACGCCAATCTCAATGTTAAAATCACCGTTGTCTACTTTATGACTGTTTCGTCCCGTTTGTATTACATTATATTTGATATTTCATATTGTAGAAATGCAATAAAAGAGTATAGAAAGCCGACAGACCTTTGACTATCTACATATAATCGATACAACATATTTACGAGCTGTTATTTGTGGACACGAAGTCCTCCTTGCAATGAGACGATGCGGTATCTAAGAAAATTAAATCCAGGCCGAATAACGATATGGAGTAAAAGAGGTGAGATTATTATTATGTAAGTAGTGTATAATAATGTTGGTCGGTGTATATTGCACAAGAGCAACAGCAGCCGGTCATACAAGTTCAAGGAGACCAGCCACTGACCATTGACCACTACTATAACTATAACTATAACTACTACACCCTGTACACTATTTCATAAATACCCTTAACTAATAAATCAAACACATCAATCACATATTTTAAGAATTACACTCGAATATGTTACTATCATCAGTGCCTTGGAGCATTTGAATGATTAGGCACTGCACGGGTGATATTACAATAGTGACAGAACAATCTACTAAAATAAAATTAATATAATATATATTATTGTCTAAGTGTGTGTATGTTATATGTCTGTATGTCTGTACGGGTGCTTCCCTCAACCATCCTTAGAGTATATATATATATATATATATATATACTAGGGTAATTTTAATTTAAATTTTCAATTTATTAATGTTTTTTATGTTCTGCCTGGTTTTTTAATAGGATGTTTATCTTTGAGTTTTGATTTCATTGTTGCTTTAAAGAAGTTTTAAAGAATTTTTTTATTTTAAAAATGAAGTATAAAAATGTGGAAATTGTTATGCATTATCAAATTAAATACACCTAAAAATATATTGAAATTATTTAATATTTTGAAATGCTCTGATTTGTTTTTAATACGAAGATAATAAGTTGTTTGTTTTTCATTCGAAAGAAGTTTGAAATTTTATTAAAATTATTAATAAAATAATATAACGCGGTTTTCATATGATGACAACACTCATCACAATATTTAAAAAGCGAGTCTTCCGATAAATACTGTTTTTGAGAATTTTCATTTATTATGCATTATTAAATATCTCTAAAATTATTTTGAAATTAATTTAATAATATTATCATTAAAATACCCGTTTCGAGATTTTAGATATGTATTAATTATGATTAAATATTTAAATTGAATTATTTATACACCTGGCAACACCTAGCTGTCACATTTGATTTCGTTTGAACATTATTTATAAAATTTTACAGATTACGATTAACTACCTTCTATTGACAGAGACATGAAATGTGTTATAGATAATGGATGAATCTACATTAGTTGCCGGTCAAATAGGACTATTTTACTATTTCGAAAAAGTCCCATTTAATAGGTAAAATAAAGATTTAAAATCAAATTTTTTTTACGTTTCATACATTAGGAACCGATACGGACTGCAATGCATTTTCGACTAACTGCTATACCAGATGTCATATAAATTAAGGACTATTTTCGCATATCTTCAATAATCAACAAATATAAATGCAGTCTCACTACCAAATATTCTATTCCATTTTGAATATATGGCTCAGTTCCATAAAGACTTAAGAGCACACAGAATTTTAATGCTTGTACCCTGATATATTAAGGACTATTTTTCTGTATATAGCGACTCTGTATACGCTGAGGATATTTGAAAGATTGATCCGTACAGACATACAGACATACAGACAGACAGACATATAACAAACACACAGTTAGACAATTATATATATTATAAAAAAATCTTCGTATTAAAAACAAAGCAGAGCATCTAAAAAAAATATTTTTTAAATGCATGTAATTTGATAATGCATAACAATTAATAAAAAAACACTTCTCAACTATAACCAAATCAACCATCAATGACTCAAATAAATAATTCCTATTTAAAAACCAAGCAGAAGATAAAAAAATATTAACAAATTGAAAATTTCAATGAAAATTACCCAAGTAACCAATAATAGCTTAGTGGATAAGAAGCGTGGCTACAAATAGTGTGGTCATGGGTTCAAATCAGAGTCAAGTCAAGAATTTTTAAATTGATTTGATCGGTTATTACGACTGGGAGATCGGGAATAATATTAGTAAAATCCCGATTGATCGTCTTGATCTAGGTTTACTCTGATTTCTTGTATTGTAAGGTAAATACTGATTATTAAGTCGATGACCTGTGTAACTAGTAATAGTTAAGATCACCGACAGACAATAAACACGTTGTTGTGTATAAAAGACCCTCTCAAAAAGACCCTTTCTAAAATAAAAGCTCCTTGGAGCGTAAATGAATAAATAAATAAAAATATTTAAAAAATGCCCAAATCAACATTCTAATTTCTTCCATGAATATGATTTTTTTGTATAATTAATGTGTAAATATCAAAGAATAAAACAATGCAATTAGGCTGTCGCTTCAATATCTGATAATTTGAATAGAATGATACAATTTATTAAAAAATATAACCTGGTTATAGTAACGACCACCCTTTCCTCTTATAAACAATTCATAAAAAAATATAATACGTGAATAGGACAAAATATGGACATTTTATTGAAACACACACACACGCATATATATATATATATATATATATATATATATATATATATATATATATATATATATATATATATATATATATATATATATATATATATCCTTAATTTTAATCCTTCCAACACTACTACGGATTAAGCGTTAGTGCACAAACAATCACTTCAATCGCAAGCTTCTTATTGGCTGTTCGATACCCCCACTACTCAAATAATCTAAAGATAGTATAAACGTATAAGCCATGAACGTAACAACGCGTGCTGTTATTTTTAAAATATTTTCGAATAACTTACTATTCTTGATCAGGGTGTTGTTAAAATGTTAGTAGTGGTGGTATGTGATGCAACCCAATGTCATAAGATGCATAAAATGATCTGCGCAAACCACATTACCAACTACTGTCTCTTTACTTTTCATTGAATATTATATTTAATAACAAAACGCATCATTTTGAAAATTCCTTTAAATAATATATTTTAATTGCGAAAATAGGTGGGTTTTATTAGGCATTTTAGCGGAATTGTATGTATTCCGTTAGTTTCTCTGTCACCAGAATAGTATTGTAGTTAAGATCTGAAGATAATCTTGTTGAATTAATTCTTCCCGTATACACTGTTTGCATATCTCGAAAATGTATTTTAAAATGAAATCTTTTTATTAATTAATTGTGTATTTTCATATGTGTGATCAGATATATGTATAGGTTGACTTTTGATGGCGACCATGAAATTTCTTTAATAATAATCATTCTTTATAAATCTCTCTAATTAAAAAGCAACTTAATTTAATTGTCAATGAATAAACTGTATTTGAGGGGCTCAGAATCAAAAGCTCTCAAATCGAATAAAATCATATAAAAACGTTTTTTCTGAGGCAACATTTCAAAATATCAAAATTAGCAACAATTCGAAGGATTTACTATATTTTGATAGTCAAATATTATATCTTACGTTTAAGAGAAATTGCAGAAATCAATATTGGGATGTTAGTCATAATTTAATGAAAAAACTGCAGTAAAAGTATTTATTAGGAACCATATTATAAATAGTTAAAGTTTTAATCGTAAATCAAACTATTCTCAAAAGAGAGTGCTTTCAAAATACCACGAATGATGGTGATTAGTCATGATTCTGACAATTTTAATAGGTTCACACTCACTCACCATCACGCTGATGGACCATTACCAACGATAAGGATGTATAAATATAAAGATGGCGGACCAAGTAGACGAGTCTGAGTGAGACAATGAGTCTGGCCTTTGTCAAACTCATCTGCTTAGTCCGGCCTTCTAATATCGGTGGTGTCTGATACACTCGTTTCATATCGCCTGCTCCAGCGTATAATATCGTAAGTGCAAAAAAATTATGTGTGCTCTTAAGTCGTTATGGAACTGAGCCAAATATACAATATTGTAACACTGCCTGTCACATGTCACTCGGTTTAATTATTATTTATAACATATATCACATTACGATTAAATACCTTCTATTGACGGAGACATGAAATGTGTTATAGATAATAGATGAATCTACATTAGTTGCCGGTCAAATAGGACTATTTTACTATTTCGAAAAAGTCCCACTTAATAGGTTAAATAATGATTGAAAATCAACATTTTTTTGACGTTCCATACATACAATATGTGGCTGAGTTCCATAAAGACTTAAGAGCACACAGATTATTTTTTTGCACTTACGACATTATACGCTGGAGCAGGCGATATGTTTCACAACATATCGCGCGACGATACCGTTCTGACGCATCGCGAAGTGTACGTCTGCCTTTACTGATTGACAAATTCATATGCTATTGAGACAACCAGCCCCAAAATAATATATTTAAATAATCAAATGTGTATTTAGGAGTTGTTAATGAAGTCGTCCTTAAGAGTGTCGTGTTGGCAGAATAGCGTGTAATTCCGTTAGCATGGTCGTCATCAGAAAGAGAATGCGGCGGAATTGCTGGCGAGATGCGCAGATATAATCGCATCGCATAGAAGAGGGAGAGGAACAGAGTCTAGTTGATTTGAATATAAAAGTAGTGGTGATTGTGGATAATGGTTGGTAATGGTCGGTCGTGTCATCGGTGGTTTGCAAAGGACCCCGACAATCCATAAGAGGTAACTTTAACCACAATGAACATTCGAGATAACATCTTGTATTAATTACGACACCATATAACTGTGAACTTTAACTATTCAATATCTAGCCTCTGCGCTGCATGTATATAACTCATATCGCTGCCTTTATTTATTGTATGCAAAACCTATTCTCGCCATCACTTTGTATAAACTCACATTTAATTAGCCAATATAATAATCCAAAATCAATTTAGCCGCCACTCATAGGACATCTAAATTGTGAAAATATTTATTTGATATATTATAAGGGTAAAAATTACCTCTCTTACAAATACTTTCAAGAAAATTCCACCCTGATGACGGTGTGACCAATCAAAGCCATTAGTAAGTTATCTTACATCTGAGTCTGTCTAAAGCTTAAACAGGGTGGACTTGAAATAACTAGCATATTTATTTTATTTATTTATTTACGCTCCGAAGAGCTTTTTATTTTTAGAAAGGGTCTTTTTGAGAGGGTTTTTTTATACACAACAACGTGATACTTGTCTGTCGGTGATCTTAACTATTACTAGTTACACAGCTCACCGACAGAGCGGCTCTGCCCGACTTCGCCTCAGTATTTACCTTACAATCCAGGAAATCAGAATAAACCTAGATCAAGACGATCGATCGGGATTTTATTAATATTATTCCCGATCTACCAGTCGTAATAACCGATCAAATCAATTTAAAAATTCTTGACTTGAGTGGGATTCGAACCTATGACCACAGTATTTGTAGCCACGCGTCTTATCCCCTGAGCTATCACGCTGGTTTGACTGAGATAACTGAGAATATTTTAGGGGGTGATAGGGTATCAATAATTGAAAAAAATATTAAATATTTAAAAAGTTATTAATTAATAATATTAATAGTGCTTTTGGAATCGAGTTTGGGCCACCATCTTGGAATCAAGTGTTTCTCTGAAGTACTCAGTAGTGACTGTTACGTGTATATTGTGTCTGTGTTACGTAATTAATATTATTAATTATTTTTTAATATTAATTGATTAAAAAAAATCGATTATTCAAACGATACTCTACCACCCCTTAAAATATTCTCAGTTATTTCAAGTCCACCCTGTATATAAATAAAAAAATAAAACAAAAATATAATACAATAATGGGTGGGTCTTTTTAATGACAATGATATTAATCGTATTTTAAGTAAGAAACAAGATCAATGCCGAAATTCAGATTTAAAAAAATACAATAAAATTAATTTAAAAACTTTGGTGAGTTATACTGACGCTTTTACACATGGCGAGGCTTTTTTTTAATTATTATTATACATTGTTGATAGTGTTGACTTTTTTGTTGTTGTGATTTCCGCAATATATAATATTTATAATATTAAATTTTGTAAGTAATTGTAAATTTCTTTATATTATTGTATACGTGTTTTTATATATATATATATATATATATATCTATATATATATATATATATATATATATATATATATATATATATATATACTATATATATATATATATATATATATATATTTTAATATTAACACATTTCTTTCATACATTATTTTTCATAAACTCAATATTTTGCCTAGAATTCGCATGAAACAGTTAATTTAATAATAATGAAAACAACCACTGCTATGCTGATATATTCCTCAACAAATATTTAAGAAAAAATCATAATAAACAATAAATAGATTTTCTTTAGAACGAATGACTCGTTTCATTTAAATATCATCAATAAAATAAAGGACTACCATTTAATTTACTACTAAAAACGATGTTTTGTGAATAAATTTCACACGAATAAGCATATTACAAGGCATTCGCTATGTCGTCTTTTATATTAACAATGAGTTGTATAATCCGAGGCAATAAAGTGTTCGGCAGAAGAGGACACATTAGTAAAACTACAGTTATGAAACACAGTTATTATATAATTCTTTTACGATTGTCGTATCGACGCCTAACTTCGATATGTAGTCGTTAAAGTTCGTGTATAATAAAATAATATGTCGTGTCCGAAACATTTTTACAAGTCACTTTACGACTGATTATTTCGATAAAGAAAACGTCTCTATTCAATTATTAAGATATTATTGGCAAGTCTATTACATTTATGAAGATCTTTTTTGTAATAGATATTACACAAGTGCTTAGTAAAATGTCAATTTAGCATTGCTAAACCACTGCAATTTCCCGGACGAGGTGATTATTAAATCAGGCAGAGCTACCTGTCGATGACACTACTAAACTGTAATAATTTAATTAAAATAAATTCACACATTATCAAAAAACCCTAAGGACGTATAAACACAAACAATCAATAATTTTCTAGTGCAATATTTAATTAATATAATATTCTAATTCAATGTAGGATAATTTTTATACATTCGCTCAAAACATACTTAATTTATCAACATTTATTTTACTTCAAATATGTATATTTTTAAATAATTTTCCGCGACAATACATACAGGATGGATTTAAACTAATTGATAATGTTTTTTGGGGAAGATGATACTTTTTTTACGTTATTTATAAAAAATAGACTAATAGAGAGTTAATATTATTTACTGAAAGAAATATGTTTGCCCTTAAAAGGCGAGCCAATCTATAAAATTAAGTATTTTTAATTTACGTTCAAATAATATAAATTTTTTAAAACTCCGCCTAGTATACGTTTTACGGTATTTAAAAAAATAAACTAATATTGGGTTATTATTATTAGCTGAAAAAAAAAATGTTTACCATTAAAAGGTGACCCAAAATGTAAGATTCATTATTAAAAATCAATTATTTTTTATTGACGTTGAATCATGTGAATTAAAAATAATAAAAACTTATTATTTTTTTTACGTTATTTAAAAAATAAACTGATAGTTGGTTATTATTATAAGTTGAAATAAATATGTTTGCTATTAAAAGGAGAGACAATCTGTGAAATGAATTATAAAAAATTAAGTGTTTTTTTATTTACGTTAAAAAATATCAATTATTAAAACCTCAACCTAGTATAAAATTAGAATATATTAATTTCTATTTATAACTATTATTTTATTTGTTCATTAAATAGCAGTCGATATATATATATATATATATATATATATATATATATATATATATATATATATATGTGTGTGTGTGTGTGTGTGTGTGTGTGTGTGTATTATTTTGCAGATGTAATAATAAACTTTGGATAAGTACAAATACGAAATGCTTAAAATTGCTCTACAAACATAAGAAATAAAAGAATACAATATATATGTCCTTTTACATATTTTTACTTGCTTTTAAGTATGCAAACTTATTGAATTAACCAATAAATATTGAATCGAGTGCAATGTTTAAAATGAGCCTTGTGGGATTTATTGAAGTAAATAGTATTTAGTATCAGATTGAAGCTCATAAATAATGTATAGGGACACTGAAACTGCCTCCATAGGACAACCCACTAATTCTTTATTACCATAACTACTATTATACACATTAATTAGCTATTTTTAAATATAATATTTTACGCGGTGATTAATTTCCGTGTTTTTTTTACTGTGTAGCAAATTATATGGTTGAAAATGTGCGACGATAAATTGTAAAGAAGTGCGCCGACAAATTATACGCCATACACTAAGCGACTATAAAAAATATTATATATAAATAGTGATAAATCTAGATATTATTTATGCTTTAATTTGGTGCAATATCGCAACAGCCTCGGGTGGGACACACTCTGTGATTATGTATAATGTGCGGAAATAAATAAATCATCTGCAGATTTGTATGAGATTACTATTTCAGACGTAGATATAATTATTAATTTAACTATACAATGTGGTATTTTAGTTAGGGATAATATGTTAAGGGGATTTGTTATCAAATTTATGTAAAAATAAAAAAAATATTAAAATACTCAGTCTGGGTTTCGTGAAAGCAATGACCATTTTTGTTTTGTTTGATTCATTATTATTAATGATTATTGACCAGTGTAATAAATAGCTCAGGGGACAATACGTGTGACTACAAATATTGTGATAATGGGTTCAAATCCCGCTTAAGTTAATTTTTTTTTAATTGATTTGATCGGTTATTATTACTGGAAGATCGGGAATAATATTAATAAAACCCCGATCGATCGTCTTGATCTAGGTTAACTCTGATTTCCTGTATTTTAAAGTAAATACTGAGGTTTTTAAAGACCTGTGTAACTAGTAATAGTTAAGATCACTGACAGAAAATTAACACGTTGTTGTATATAAAAAAACCTTCTAAAAAAGCTCCCCGGGGCGTAAATAAATAAATTAATTAATATTTGAAAGAAATATAATTTCTAGTGACAGGTGTAAAATATTGAATTTTTTTTAATTATTTAAGATACCCTAAATCCTCTTTATAATATACTCATTAATTAAAAGTCCATCCATAAAATATTATAGGAATTTAATATGTTTAGTATATTTTAAATGAAAACAATAAAATAAAAAATGTATTCCATATTAATCCAAAATTATATATAAATGGGAGTTACTTTCAAGATGTATTTTTTTGTTGTTAAAGGTTGAATGTAATATTAATTAGGTTTTTGTAGTTGAAGTGAGAAGTCAATCATATTTTGATATAATGTAATGACGTCTTTGTGGTTATTAGTTACTTATAATATATAAGAGTGATTAAGCCGTCTATGTCTAGTTTATGGTTAATGTGTCTATGGTAGTTATGGTGGGTCAAGATTTGATAAGGTAATTTATCTTGAGTATTCTAGTTAAGCTAACCATTGAGCCATTGATAATTCAGACAAGGACGAGATACTTGCCTATGTATACTTCCTTATATGATAATCAAAGATAACGTTTAATAACCTCGCAGTTATTAATTATAATCATTAAAATTATTTTAAAAAAATATACCTAACAATAAAATGGCCACAAAAATATAGATTCTAAATATAAAAATTCTACTAAACAGAATAAAATGCATCGTCATTAATAAGGTTGCTCATTTTAATTTATCAATAGTAAATAAAATGTGTAAAATTTTGTTTATGGTTGCGATCTACTGAAAATAATCTCACTGATTAAAATTCTACTCAATATTATTATCGATCATTATATATTTTATCAATAATGAAAGGTTGTAAAGAACCCGTGGATGATCAAATATATTTGAGAATATATGTTCAAACAAGGTTATTTGACAAAAAATTTGATCGTCAAAGGCAATTTTACACGTATATTTGATATGGAAACGATTTTTAAGTTTCACAAAATTTGTTTGATTGATAAAAACATATTATTTGACAAAAACATTTGATCGTCTATAGACTGATTAAGGTTGGTTCAATTTTACAAAATAAATAGAGTTAGTCAGAAATATTTTTAAATACTCGCGTAATTAACAGGTGAGAAATTATAATCATACAATTTATCAATATTTGTATGATTATAATAATTCATCAATATTTGTATGATTATAATTCATCAATAATGTATGATTATAATTTATCAATAATGTAATATTTGTATAATTTATCAATAATGTTTTACGAATAAACCAAGAATAAATCCTAGCTCTAATCGATAAAATACAGCCACATATAAAATTTCATAAAAGAGTAATGGCCTGTTATCAGAAAAGAGGGGATCATGTTCCGTATATTTTATTCCCCACCTAATGGAAACATGTCTTTTTTACTATGAATAAAAAAGTGCACTGTTAATGAGACATATATGAATAATACAGGAGCAAAGTTTAATGAATGTAGTGATTGTTAGGTTTACATATTAGTATGTGTTTCAGGTTGTGTGGCTGATTAGTGTTCCGATGGCGCTTCAGACAAGCTATAATGGAATCTCTAAGTAAGTACTTAAGTAAAGTCTTATCTAAAATGTTATCACACACACGTCATGTCTATTATCCTAAACAATTACCTGCATTATTCAATATTTATTATGAAACACTGTTTCTAATTACCCTTTCTAACATACATGTATGTATAATATTCTCCTTCGACCGCAACATCTTTTCCATCATTCATTCAACTGTTTTCTGCGGTCGATTGGGAAACACTTTATATATATTATTTTCAAATTACACACTTTTTTACATACCGTTACACACTGTATTGATTTTCATATTTGAGAAATATGCGCTGCATTATCGATGGACTACATATTTCAATGTAGGGCCGTTGCAACATCAATTTGAATGAAACGTGTTCAAAATACAATATAAATTAATTATTTGAACATTTTTTAAACTGATAATATTTACACATTTAGCTTGAAGTTTGCTTTGTAGTATACTATTGTAATTAAATCAAGTACGTATTGTAACTAAAGACGTAACTAAACGAAATATTAAATATCGATAAAGACATAACCACTTTCAATATTAAATTATATTATAAATTCAATAATCATTAAACCAAATTTACCTAAAAAAAGACCAACTGTTTTTTTTAACATTTGTAATTTAATATCTCAAATTAAAGTAAATAGTCTATTGTTAATTAAAATAAAGAGTTAGTGCTTCTTCGTGGACTATAAATATTAAAAAACAGGGATAAAATATGTATTTACTTATTTATTTTCAATGAATATTTCTTTGACTCGTTTTAACTATTGTATTGTAAAAACAAACAGAAAATGTGTTTCTAAATTTGATATAAAAAAAATATACACAAGGTTTGAAAAAATAATATACAATATGGACTATTACCTATTGAGTATATTTTAAGGGAATGTAGGGAATACATATTATAAAAATAATCCTACCATTGTTTTCAGATTAATATGCAATGACAGCGATTTATTATTATTAGTGGATGATTGTCAACAGATCGATAGGACATAGGTTTAGCTTTCATTTAATATTATTAATATGCCATATAGATAAGGTTTTATATTAATGAACAATATTTTATAAGTGAATGTCACCTATCAATACGATGACACTGAATTTAATAAATGCATATTTTGTTTGAACTAATTCAATGTAAAAGCAATTATATTTTTTTATATTTTCTTAAAATAACCTCAATGATTGCAAGTCCACTATATATAAACAAAGAGTGTGTTAAACGCTTTTCAAATACAAAAGAGACAGGTGAGATATTTTATAGTCGGGCAAAGGTCATGGATGGTATTTTATATGATGTTATAATAAAATGGTGATAAAATATATATGATTTGGCCCACCAGGCGCTGTTGTGACATTGAAAGTGCATTGATAATGAAATGTGTGTTGTCGTCTTAAGCAAAGTCATCTATCAATCGAGCTTTACTCGGCGCCTGATGCATTTATAAAGATTACGAATTAACTATGCGTGTACGTTTATAAATATTTTTAAGGCTATGTGTGTGTATTTCAGTAGCTAAGAGCGTGAATTAGTGAGTTTAGACGAGCATAAAGACTATGTGCAGGTTCCTTGGCGCCATCAACCAGTCTAACCACTATTCCTATATAACTATTACTATACAATATAACCGCTGTGGCCAATTGCCAACAATCATTTTATTTATCAGCATAATACTATTATTATTTAAAAAAATACAACACCGTTATTGATGAACACATTTATCATGCCGACGTATTTTTAACTGGCGTCGTTATTAATTAATTACGCCGATCGAAAGCACGACCGAAAGCCGCTCGAGGGTTCAAACGATACGTTTTTTTTGTCATTAATCTATTTAAGTTTTTAAATATTATATTTCAATTTATAGCCAAACTTGTCGATTAACCTATTATTTTAATCATTTTCTAATACTCACATTGTTAATACAATTCAATGAAACATACAAATGATAAGACAGCAAATGTCACAAAATTCAAATTTTTCAAAACACTAAAAATATCATTATCTTGAAATATAAATGTATTGAAATGTGTACTTTTATATTATGCTATAAAATCATTTTGAATATACTTTTTTGCCGAAAATGTCTTTAATTTATTCAATTGATTGATATTGGTATATTTCTTTGGTAATAAACCTAAAATTAAACACATTGTTAATTCAATTCAATGAAACATACAAATGATAAAACAGCAAATGTCACAAGAATCAAAATTTTCAAGACACTAAAAATATCATTTTCTTGAAATAGAAATGTGTACTTTTATACTGTGCTAAAAAATCATTTTGAATATATTTTTTTGCCCAAAAATGTCTTTAATTAATTCGATAGATTGGTAATTTTGTTGGTAATAAGCCTAAAATTAAATACAGCACATTGATTCAATACTAATATAAATTTCAGTAGGAAAAGATATTTTTTGAAGAATGATAAATTCAAAGTTATTTTTATTTTGGTACACAAATGCAGTTCACTCTAAAAATATGCATTTTTAGTTTGGGTTAGATAAGATTATGTAAGAATAGTATTTGCTGACCCAATCTAATATTGTCCTATTATTAATTAAAAATAAATTATTTACAAGACACAATATAGAATGCGACAATAACTACTGAGTACTTCACAGAAACAGCTGCTTCCAAGATAGTGGTTCAAACTCGATTCCAAGAACACTATTAATATTTTTAATTAATATAAAAAATATTTTTCCAACTGTAAAATTTTCTTATTTGGGGACTCTGGGTAAGGTTATATTTAATTAAATGAACGTTTACTTCAATTTGATAATTTATTAAATTTCAACTTATTATACTAGACCTGTAAAAATAAATGACGGGATATTTCGGGTAGGATCGTTAAATAAAACATCAAAGTTGCATACAAAAAATCATGATAGTGTGTGTATATTCTAAACATATTGTTTGTTACAAATAGCGAATACGATTTACAAATGGTTTTATTCGATCATAATATAATAAGATTAATTAATTTATCGTAAAAATTGAGAAATGTTTTACGCACAAAAAAATATGTATGCGTAAAAAAGCGTTAGTTTATTTTCACAAACAAAAAAAAAGAAAAATATATTTGTATAATCACTAAATGTTATATGAAACTATAATCTATACACTATTTGTTTACTATCAACAATAATAATCAAATATACACAGGCTTCAAAATATAATTTTATAAAACCCACACGAAGGAACATCGAAAAGAGATGAAAGAAATAAAGCCTCTAATTTTTTTATATGAATCGCTAATAAATTTTGAGCATGATTTTTAAATTTGTAAGTACATTAAAATGAAACTATATATAAGTACAGTGGTGAAAGAAATGGCACTCGATTAAAAAACTATACAAATAAAATATATATTTATTCAATTTGATTTGAAAAAAATAGCACACTCTAAAATCAATATTATGGAACAGTGCTTTATCTGGTGGGTTTTTATTGTGTTTTCTTAAAAACTGTGAAAAATTACTATTCTATTTACAGTTAATATTGTGTCGGACGTGCGAAATGTACAAAACCACATTTTTATTATTAAATATTGCTTCTCTGTAAATAAAAATGGTTTTTTAAAGGCTCTTGTTACATAGGAAGATTTCTTATTATTATAATATTGTGTGTTTTCATTTCCAGTCTTATAATATTCCAAAATCTATCATTTTATAATAAAATATAATTTCGGAACATTATAAAAATATTGATGATATATTCTAATTGTATATTTTTAAAACAAATCATCACAAAAACCGAAGCAATCAAACGGTGCTAGGCAAGAATTCATTAGTTTAAATTAATTAACTAACCAAAAATAAAATAATTTATAAAAAAATAATGATTTGAACGAGAACAACTTTGCTAAAGCAAGAAGACTACATAAAAATAGTATTATTTATCGATAAACTAATAACATGATATTGTAACCCTGCTAAGAAATTTACACAATCTAAAACCTTAAAAATATATAAGAACCGTTGGGCAAACGTCGCAAAAGTAGGTAGCTGAAATTGTTTATTACACATGCATATTTATTTTGCACCCACAGTATATTATTATTAAATAATAAACCTGTTATGTTTATTCTAAAGCTGCCCATTTGATAAAAGCTGGCAAGTCTCGTACGGGAAGGTCTCTGGCCAAAGCTTTGACTCTTAGATTTCTGTCATCTGTCAATAGAACCACTTCCCTGATCATCCTCTTCACTCCATCTGATGATCCTTCTATAAAATAAAATAAAAAACATTTTAAATAAAGTATCGTTTAAATTAGGGTAGATGCCATTTGAAAGCAAACAAGACAAATTTTTAGATTACTTTTAATATTTTAAACCTAACACTAGCAAAACAATGTAGGTGACAAAAGATAAGAATCAATATTTAATATAAAGTTAAATTGATTATCGTTTAATAAGACTAGTAAATTTAAAAAAATAATAATAATTTCAATTAATTAAACAAATTTTTAAAATTTCGATGCAATTTATTTATGTATTTAATAGTCAAAGAAGCATTGCTTTGAAGTATGAAATCCACATTAATGATTTAAATAATTGATTAGTTGAATCAAAATATTTTTTCAAAGCTCTAAAAATTTCCTAAATCAAATATTGATTGTCTTAAACCTAAGTTATAATATTCAAGTGTCAAAATATATTATAAATATCGAAAGTTCACTTAATTGTCCTCCATTTTGATTTTATATAATGATGATTCTAAATAAAATGTATATTTTTCTTGATTTACTCGATTTAACTGGACTTTTGATTTTTAGCCCCTCAATTATTTTTATGTAAAAATATAATGCAGATATTTGATTTCAGGTAAATATATCAATGATCTAGTCATATTAGTTTTTCATCATTTTGATTTGTTACTGATCAACACATAACCCTTATTAGACCAGTTAAAATTTAACCAAAAGAGTTGAACATGTAATTTTTAAAATCTTAAGATGTACAAGAGACTCTTTGTAAGAGATACGTTTTTCTGCTTTTACTCGATTTAGGAACTTTTGATTCAAAACCCCTCATTTACAGAGTGCTTTGACTAAAATGTTGTCAGTTCAAAGATGCACATGAATGTAAAGACCAATCTAAAATTGTTTGTTCTCTTTTGCATGGAATCTACTCGATTGTAATAAAATAGTAAATATTCTTACCTTCAGACGGAGGCTGATGAGCTTTGCACAAGCTTAAAGAGGTGACTAATATTCTATCATCGTTTGTCTGGGTAGCGTCTGCGTCTTTTTCCACAGTGAAAGTTGCAGTAGAAAGGAGACTTCCTTGTGTTGTAGCGAATTTCAGGAGGGGGCGTTTAATCCTCAACTCTTGTAGGGCAGCCTTGGCGAAAGACGATAACCGTTCAGCTCGTTGGAGACCTTCCAGCTCGGAAACCACTGTGGACAAAAAAATATTATTAACAATTAAATCAAATCAATAAAGGGAAGTCAGTTAAACAAGGCCAATTCTATTTTAAAATAAAAGTCACAGAGCGTTTACGATTTCGTTGAATTACGAGACTTTGCCGCATCCACCATATTCACCAGATATATCTTCAACACGTCACTATTTTTTTTGGTAGGTATTTTATTATACAATTTCTTTATTAAATATAATTTGCGTACAATGTTTTGATACATTATGATTAGATGTTATGATACAATATTAAGTTTAAAGACTTAGTCTTTTACTTATTTTAATGGGGCGTATAATCAATTGATATTTAAAATAATTAATAAGTCATAACATAATTTATGGGAAAAAATACAAAAACCCACTTGAATAGGTACTTTGGTAGGTATAAAATAACGTGAAACATATAAAGACGACACTGAACTAATTATAGACCATGGAAATTATTTAAATTCTAAAACTGATGAAATGAAAGCTATTTTTTTTTATAAATTATGTTTTAAATGAAAAAAACAGCAGCATGTGTTCCAACCTAATAAATACATGATTTCACCTTCATGATATTTTTAACTATTATACTTCAGCTCTGCCAGAATTAATAATCGCCTCAGTATTGACACTATAATCCAGGAATTTAGAGTAAGCCAGGATCGAGACGATTGATTGGGAATTTTTAATAATATTATTCCCGATATCCCAGTCGTAATACACAAACTAATTATTTTTTTTACTTAAGTGGCATTAGAACCCATGACCACAGTATTTGTAGTCACGCGTTTCATCAATCAATTACTAATACATAGTTTTAACATTTTTGAGAACTATTATAGCTTAATAAATTGATGTAAATGAATGTTATTTAAAGTGTTTATTTATAAATTTATCGAAATTTTCCCCTTCACCCATTTCTTCAGTCATAAATTAGGTTCAGTTTTTTTAAACAATAAGCCATATAATTCGAGAGTAGTCACTTCATATTTTGTACTATAGTGATTTTATAGCGACAACTAGTTATTTATATAATATATCCTGTAATATTAAATAACCGTTTCGATTGTTTTATATAACGGGACCAATTATTAGACTGGTACCGCTATTGTGGGATTAGGGAACACGGTCCAGACAGTTTCCAGGATTATTCGAGGCAATGTCATTCGTTTCCGTTGGAGCTTTTAAGACGACAACGGATAAACAAATAGTGCGAGGGATTAAAATATTATTATTATCGATGAGAACTTGTCATGTACGGTTAGATGAACCTGCATTTAGTTATGCTCGTCTATCAGATTAATGTGCATTTATCATCATCATAACTCTTCTTGCTCTTGACCATGCTCTATGTACGTGTGATCATCGATGAACAACAATATGTTATATTTTAAGGTCACTCAATACATTTATTAATAAATTCGCAAACAACTGTATTGATTTCAACCCTGTGAAATCGTATGTCTCGTCTCTATAGAACATTTTGTTAATTTGCTTTCTGATAACCAAACCTCGGCCAAGTGAATAAACAGGTTTTCAACTACTCAGTCAACAACTCAATTGTAGACCACTGCTACTATTTTTACTACTATACAGATTGTTTTATGAATATAATAATTGATATATGATAACTGTAGATGTATATAATATATATAATTGTCTAACTGTGTGTATGTTATATGTCTGTATGTCTGTCTGTCTGTCTGTCTGTACGGATCAATCTTTCAAATATCCTCAGCGTATACAGAGTCGCTATATACAGAAAAATAGTCTTTAATATATCAGGGTACAAGCATTAAAATTCCGTGTGCTCTTAAGTCTTTATGGAACTGAGCCATATATTCAAAATAGAATAGAATATTTGGTAGTGAGACTGCATTTAAATTTGTTGATTATTAAAGATATGCGAAAATAGTCCTTAATTTATATGACATCTGGTATAGCAGTTAGTCGAAAATGCATTACAGTCCGTATCGGTACCTAATGTATGAAACGTAAAAAAAATTTGATTTTAAATCTTTATTTTACCTATTAAATAGGACTTTTTCGAAATAGTAAAATAGTCCTATTTGACCGGCAACTAATGTAGATTCATCCATTATCTATAACACATTTCATGTCTCTGTCAATAGAAGGTAATTAATCGTAAACTGATATATTTTATAAATAATGTTCAAACGAAATCCATTGTGACAGCTAGGTGTTGCCAGGTGTATAAATAATTCAATTTAAATATTTAATCATAATTAATACATATCTAAAATCTCGAAACGGGTATTTTAATGATAATATTATTGAATTAATTTCAAAATAATTTTAGAGATATTTAATAATGCATAATAAATGAAAATTCTCAAAAAAAGTATTTATCAGGAGACTCGCTTTTTAAATATTGTGATGAGTGTTGTCATCATATGAAAACCGCGTTATATTATTTTATTAATAATTTTAATAAAATTTCGAACTTCTTTCGAATGAAAAAACAAACAACTTATTATCTTCGTATTAAAAACAAATCAGAGCATTTCAAAATATTAAATAATTTCAATATATTTTTAGGTGTATTTAATTTGATAATGCATAACAATTTCCACATTTTTATACTTCATTTTTAAAATAAAAAAAATCCTTAAGACTTCTTTAAAGCAACAATGAAATCAAAACTCAAAGATAAACGTCCTATTAAAAAACCAGGCAGAACATAAAAAAACATTAACAAATTGAAAATTTCAATTAAAATTACCCTAGTATCATATAATTGTGTAAATATCAGAGAGATGAAACAAAATGATACAATCAACAAATAATAAAGTAGATAGATAATAAATCGAAGAGAAGATAATAAATCAACAATATTTATTTATTTACGCTCCGAGTAGCTTTATTTAATTACATTTTTTTTGGAGAGGGTCTTTTTTTATACAAAACAACGTGTTAATTGTATGTCGGTGATTTTAACTATTACTAGTTACACAGATCACCGACTTATGTATGTATTTATATATATATATATATATATATATATATAAATATATATATATATATATATATATATATATATATATATATATATATATATATATATATATATATATATATATATATATATATATATATATATATATATATATATTCTATAAATATCAGAGTTCAGATAAAATAATAGATCAATATTATAAAGGAAATCGTTGCAGAGCTCGAATACATCAAAGCATTTTATCACATCTACTTGGACTAGGTCTGCTGATAACTCAATATATTATTTTGAAAGCTATGTAAAATCGATCAAGGGTATTTTTAATCAATTGCCTGTTATAATTTGTGTAATTAAATACATAGTTTAA
Source organism: Agraylea sexmaculata (assembly GCA_022606485.1). Classification (NCBI taxonomy): domain Eukaryota; kingdom Metazoa; phylum Arthropoda; class Insecta; order Trichoptera; family Hydroptilidae; genus Agraylea; species Agraylea sexmaculata. The sequence goes on from JAGTTH010001814.1 coordinate 213,493, forward strand.
CATACATTCGATACAACTTTGGTTGATAATATATATATAAACAATTTTTATTTAAGTTTTTATAGCGTCTAGTCTCTTTTCAATGACAAGCAAATAAATCGAGAAAATGACGACTTCACTAAGTGAGTTAAACGACCGACTGCTAAGTAAAAGGTCGTGATTTCAAATTTCCTCGCTCATCACCCTGCTTTTTAAAAAAAGTATTGACACTCAATGCAATCTAGTCGCAATTTTTTCATCAATTAATCTTCTATTTTGTGTCCCAATTTACTGAAGTCTTTGTTGAAAATATGTGGGTGCATTTCAAGCCAAGAGAGTCTTTTTGAGGGCAAACGGTTGTATTGTCGAGCTTGTGTGCTACATTATTTTAATATTTTATCGATGCTATATAAATTGGCCATAATGGGCACGTCACTTTTACGTCAAACACTATGCGTCATGAATATACAATCGTAAATTGTGTTTACTGCAAATAGCGAAGCCCGGCCATCTTCAGCACGTATGTACCTTCACATCTTCTTGTTGTTCTTCTTCATTCATATGACAATGCATATTGTCATTTTTATAACTTGCAGACGATAAATTTAAAAGTCTATAAAACAAGTTAACCAATTAGTCTCGAGTGCTATGACTTTAATTTTTAAATAATAAACTGAGACATGTTTTGTTTAACATGAGTATTGAAAATAATTAGATCCAGTTTGCGAATAAAACATTATTATATTTGGCATAAGCCCATTAAAAATAAACAGTCATGAGTTTAATAATTTAAAAAAAATCCTTAAACACGTAAAAATATTTCATATATTCCGTCCATGGTATTATATTCCATCACAATCATGTTTTAATATATCGATGGGCCAGTAACCCAAAAACATTTACAAACTGACAGTTTTTAAGGAGAGAAGAAAATAAATAACAATGTTTCTTTATAAACATATAGGTTTGGCTTTTATTTAATATACACATTCATTATTATTATTATGCCATATTAGAAATTAATAGGAAATAAGATTATTGAAATATAATTTTAATAATTAAATTTCACCTACCAATACGACGATACTCAATTTAATAATATTTATGAGTTTAATAATTTAAAAAAAATCATTACACACGTAAAGCTATTTTATATATGCCGTCCTTAGTGTTTATTATTTTGTTTTATATTATTTGTTCTTTTATATTCCATCAGAATATCGTTTTATTAATAATGTTTGTTTATAGACATATAGGTTTGGCTTTTATTTAATATAAAAATTCATTATTATAATGCAATATTGGAAATTAATAATAAATAAGCTTCATGAAATATAATTTTAATAATTAAATTTAATAAGTGCATATTTTTATATTAAAAAAAATACATTTTCGAGTTGTTTGAACAAGTTTAATGTAAAAGCAATAATATTTTTAAAGGGGTAAAATGAACCTGGTTCTTTTTATATGATATTTTACTGTCTATAATTGAGGCGTTTAGTTCCATAACTACGAACTCATTGACCTGTTGCTATCACGAACTTATAATATTTGAAAAGGAAAATAAATATATTATTAAAATGTAAATCCCGTGTTATTAAATATTTAATCCATTATTAGTTAATAAAAAGAATAAAGGCACAGAAATAAATTATGAAATTATATTGGGTTAGTGGTTAAGGAACTAAAGGTCGTGTAATATATATAATTGTCTAAGATGTGTGTATGTTATATGTCTGTGCGGATCCATTAATCAACCATCAGTGTTACCAGATGGAAGAATAATAATTCATTTAATTATTTTACTACAAATAATACATGTCGAAAATCGGGTGGGTATCGGGTATTTTTATGATAATAATATTAAATTAATTTCAAAATAATATTAGAGATATTTAATAAGCATAATAAATGAGAATACTCAAAAAACAGTATTTATCGGGAGACTCGCTTTTTAAATATTGTGATGAGTGTTGTCATCGTGTGAAAACCGTATTAAATTATTTTGTTTATAATTTAACTTTGAAAATTAAAACATGACCTGAATGAAAAAATAAACAACTTATTACCGTCTTATTAAAAAACTAACCAGGACATCCAAAAAAAACGAACAAAGTGAAAATTTCAATTAAAATTACCCTATTAAATATAATTGTGTATGCGTGGGGTGCGTATAAAAATAGAGGTGGTGTACACCAATTCTACTAAGCTCTATTCGTATACGCACCAATACTAACGACTCGCTCAATACACTATTGGATTGAATGCAGCTGAACATGCTTCAGTTGTCAGTGAATGAAGCCGCGAAATAATTGATTTACATATTAAGTCGTCCAGTTGAACGAATAGCGAGTTACTTTTAGTGTTCGGAAGTTAAGCGGTTGTCGGAGCTGCGAAACGCTTAGGACATTTATTGCACAGTTCCCACGGCATTTCAAACTAGGGATACGACATGCAAGTATGGTCAAAGACAAAAGGTGGAAAAACCACATCCTGCACAGGAGTAATATTCTCTTTATCAGGAGTAATCGTTACCCATGGTGTTACAGGAGATACGTCATTATACGGACGTGAGCTCGTCGTATTTAGCATCGCCCGCTTAGGGATAATTCTATCATAAAGCCGTGGTGGATCAGAGTCAATCATCATCGCTCGATGACAATATTTAACAAGTCACCGTTATGATACTATCTTGTGTGGTTATTTCAGTTGGCGAAACACCAGTCATCATCAGCGACAACACTTTGTGTCGTGTCATATTAAATAATAGATGATGCGGTATGACACACTGCGCTATAAACTAGGACCTTCTTCACCCAGACCTTACTACTAAACCGAGCGCACACTGAAGCCATACTATTTACAATATGGCCCGTATTCAATAAAATAGTGTAATGAGAGTGTGTGCGTGTGGTGCGTATGCGTGTTAACCAATGCAGTGGTACCTCGAGATACGAGTGCCCCCACATACGAGTTTTTCCAGATACGAGCACGCGAGCGAGCGATTTTTTGCTTCTATATACGAGTAAAATTCGAGATACGAGCAATCGGCTGGAGAAATCCATGGGTCTGGTACACATTTTTTCTAAACAGCCTAAATGTGAGGGCGGGAAAAGTTTAACGAAAGATGCAAAGACCAGTGATGAAAATTAAGCGAAAGTAACACTTTATAAATCTAATTTATTTCTTTATATTCTCGTTTTGGTTTGGTACAATAAATATTTGTCATTTATAAATACATTTTTTTATTCAAAAAGTTGTTGTACGTTAAAAAATCATTTTGTTTGCTTGTACTTCCACCCCCTAGGTCTGATTATAATCTTCATTAAGAAGTCGGGAATTATTTCTAACCACTACATAGACTATTCCTAAATCTGTAACTATTGCTAGGGTTTTCGGATACGAGAATATTTTTGATATAATAATATATTCATATCATGAATTTAAATAAAGGGGTAGTTTTTCGAAAATATAATGAGATGTACTGAAAATACTACTCTCTATTTAAATTGAACTAAAACATTTTCTTAAGAACTTAATATTTGTCCAACCTCAGCGTGACAATTAGTTTATTTGTGATATTAATAAAAATCCAGATGGATCTCGATCTACGTTTATTATAAAGGTGATTAATATAAACGGTTTACTAAAAAAATCACCAACATATTCTATTCAAATAAAACGTCTGGACAAACAGAATTTTATTTTGCCTTGCCTTAAATGTAAAAGGCCTCTTAAATTGAAATATATTATATTTTCAAATATAAAATAAGTATTTTCAGTGTAGCATGTCCTAGGCAAGATATAGAGACTGTGTTGTGTAATATATGGCTGTGGTATATATAATATTCATAGTCATAGTGTGACATACACCCGCGTAAAGTGTGACTTTTAATTGCGCCTCTTGTACAACACAGCCAACTTACATGTCACATACTCTCACCGTCATATATCTCTGCGTATATACTCGAAAATTAAAATAAATATTGACTATAAAAATATACAATTATGAAGACAGATTGCTTCGCTTATAATTAAATGACGGTCTATATTGAATAACCTATTTTAAATCAACAAACATACACAAACCCAAAATTCTCGCTCTTGGTACGAAAATAGTACACTGGTTAATATTTATGAGGTAGGTTTAGTTTCAGTTACAATTAAGGTTAACATATGTATTTCCTTCAAAATAATAAGCAGTTGTCATCACGTTGTCTTTATTATAAATTAAATATTTTAATCATTTTAACCATTAATTTTTAATAATAAATCAATGAATTATTTTCACCAAATAGGTCAAGTCATCATTAATTTAGCTGAATAAGAATAGCTATTGCATCATTTATTTATTGCTTGCAGAACACGAAATTTTTTAAATTAAAAAATAAAATATTTTTATGATTTTAACCATTAATTTTTAATAATAAATCATTGAACTATTTTCACGAATTCGGCCACGTTAATAATAATTCCGAAAAATAGCCAAACCTTACAGAACTATTTGAGTATTTTGTTAAAATAAATGAGAAAAAAATTGTTCTTTGTTCATGACGTGTTTAACAGGCACAACAGACAAGAGATATCAACCACTGTGTATTTCACGTAAATAGCGGCCCAGAATCGATTCCAAACCCACGAAAGATTTTTAGTATATGTATTTTCTATAATTAATAACAAAAATATGTTTGTTTAAAAATTTCATTATTTTTTCTCTCTTTCCAACCCGAAAAATATATAAATGAGGCGTTCAGAATCAAAACGTCCCCATTCCAGTTATAATTTTTTTCTAGTATAGGTTTTAACGGATTATTTGATGATTAAAATATCGTAAAAGCATTTTATTTTCTTCTGTTTAAGAAGATGTACCTTAAAAAATTTACTGCTTGCGTAATTATTCGATTGTAAAATAAATTGAGCTTTAAGCTCATTTTTATATGATTGTAAACAAAACAATGATTATGACAGAGATCATGGAACTGTCGTGGGTCAATAAAATCGACTGCTCCAGCGTATAATATCGTAAGTGCAAAAAAAATCTGTTTGCTCTTAAGTCTTTATGGAACTGAGCCACATATTGTATGTATGAAATGTATGAAACGTCAAAAAATGTTGCTTTTCAATCATTATTTAACCTATTAAGTGGGACTTTTTCGATATAGTAAAATAGTCCGATTTGACCTGCAACTAATGTAGATTCATCTATTATCTATAACACATTTCATGTCTCTGTCAATACAAGGTATTTAATCGTAAAATGTAATATGTTATAAATAATAATTGAACCGAGTGACACGTGACTGGCAGTGTTACAAGATTGAATATGTGGCTCAGTTCCATAAAGACTTAAGAGCACACAGATTTTTTTGCACTTACGATATTATACGCTGGAGCAGTGGAAATATTACATAGTTCATTGACCTTTTCCAATCTGTGGGTATTTTTGGATTTGTATAAAAGTCTATTGATCGCACAATAGCGTCGTTGTGTCCAGGATCACCCACGGTGCATGAGGAGTGAATACATTAGAATAGAATGGTTCAGTGTTATGTATCGAGTATATTGTTGTTGTTGTCTTTATCAATTTGTGGCAAGCCGAGTGAGCAGTGAGGCCGACTAAGAGACAATGTTTACTTTCTCACACTCTAAGACCTCTTCTAGTCAATGTCCGAAGTCTAGACGGGGTCAAATCGCTATTATTACCACCAGTTGCGATTATTCCATGACTTACACATTCCTCCTGACACACTTCTTTCATAATAAATGCACATTCATTCTCTGAATTTGGAATAAGCAATCAACAGTGTAATAATAGCTCAGGGGATAAGAAGCGTGGCTACAAATACTGTGCTCATGGCTTCAAATCCCACTCAAGTGAAGAATTTTTAAATTGATTTGATCGGTCATTACGACTGGGAGATCGGGAATAATATTAATAAAATCCCGATCAATCGTCTTGATCCACTCTGATTTCCTGCATTGTAAGGTAAATACTGATTATTAAGTCGGTGACCTGTGTAACTAGTAATAGTTAAGATCACCGACAGACAATTAACACGTTGTTGTGTCTAAAAAAACCCTCTCAAAAAGACCCTTTCTGAAAAAAAAGCTCCTCGGAGTGTTAATAAATAAAAACAGTATATTGAAACCTTCATCCTAATATTTTATTAAAATCAAATATTTTCGTACGTTCTACTTTCGCCGACACCACCGATATTAGAAGGCCAGACAAGTGGATGATACATATCAAGATGGCGGGACCAATTGTCTCATTTGCTTGGTCCGCCATATTCATATTTATACATCCAGTTGTCTGGCATTCTTAACGCACGATTCGCTATTTGGTCACATTGTGCCACTTTGGAGTAAAATAAAAAAAGTATGGGACATTTTTTTTAAATATTATAGAAAAATGCAAATCTAATGTAAAACACAACTCTCAATTCGTAGAATAATTAATAAAAATTATATAAAATAATATGTGAATAAAATAAAATTAAAAGTGCAAAAAAGGTATTCTCATAAATCCCTCTAAAATATCTTATACATATTAATTTACTTTAATACATAATCAATAAAATTTATTATTAATAAATCGCACTTTTGTAATAGAAATATATAATCATAATATCTAATCTTAAACATGAAAAATATATAGAACAAGCAAATAAAAAATGTCGTATTGGTGATTGATTGATGATATTTAATTATATGGAAAATCGACCCCATAAAATTATGGTTAATTAATTTATTATTTATAGGGTATAAATAATAAAAATATCATA